>DWAV01002846.1:0-10520 GCA_018231305.1 Noctuana lactifera | reverse complement strand
CCGCATTGGAGCAGCGTGGTGGAGTATGCTCCAGGCCTTCCCCGGTTGTGGGGAGAGACCCGTGCCCAGCAGTGGGAAATAAAAAGGGTTGAAGGCAAACGAGTCGTTAGTATGTCGTGTCCTATAAGAAAGGTGGTCTACTTGTCCGGACAATACTACATTGTCTTGGGCTGAGAAACTTCTGTTGAATAATTGTAATAGTTTTGTATAACATTGTGTCGCTTTGAATAATTACGCGAAGCTTCGTGCCATTGACCAGGTTTGTCTGCTTTGTGGGAGCATCTAGGTGTTTACATTACCGAGTTTGAAAAGGTACTTAACCAAGAATTTTATTAAGATGTATTTTAATACCAAAATATAAATAAATAAAAATTTATCAACCTACTGTTATGGTAAAGTCTGTGTACCTAATTGAATATTATGGAATTGGATGCATGTGTGTAAATTATCTGTGCTTTTTTTACGTAAACTGACAATGAATTCTTTTAAATAAAACTGAAAAGGCGATTGAACACAGCTATATAAGGTTTAAAAATACGTACTCAATATCTATATTCTTTAATAATTTAAAAAGTAACAATTTAATGTTGACACATTTAGATGTTTGTTGGTTTTTTAGCACACAAAGATTTTTATACAAGCAAAGATTTCATTACACAGCCAATTATTCTGAACAACAGATAAGAAATCTATTTATTTACTTAATTAAAGTAATGTAATTTTGTTGTATGTAAGACAGGAAGCACTGAGCAGTCTATGCATAGCCGTGTGTCACAAAAAATACTTTTTATTATTACATTGAGGCAATGTAGTGATAACGATCAACAACGAAATACGTTTTCAATCTAGAGTCAGGGCTAGTTCTGACTTACTAAAATACTACAAAAATTTAACTGGTATGTATATGTATGTACTATTGAGAATTGCGGATTTAGTAAACATAGATACCTGCGCCGTGTACATAATCTGCTGTAAACATAAGCTGTGAATATTTTTGCTTAGACCCCACGGAATGATCTAATTTAGTGCTGTATCATGCATGTAAAATGAAAATCCCGAAAACAGTCACACACGACAATATTACTACAGTATACAAGTTAAGTCACAAGAGAAAGTATGTATACTTGCCAATAAAGTTTTTGTAATTAATTTATACTTCCGAATGTTTTATTTGTCGCTAGTGTCGCTACCGCCATTTCTGCCACGAAACGTGACTTAGATTGAGATCTCCGCAACACGTACGAAATTAGGCAAAAAGTTGCGAACATTCCATTAATCATTATTATTCTAATAGCTATCAACAACTCCACAGATAAAAACTATTATTTCAAAAAAATAAAAGAAAAATGGTATGTGTGAGTTGCGTTTTGTAGCCCCGGCGGCTTGGCGTTTGGCCATTGTTTTCAAATCGGTAACAGCGCGAGTTCCGCCACTGGCAGGCGGCATTAATTACATGTAATTGAATTTCGAATTGGAACGATGACATTTAAATTTTGGCGGGACCCGTTCGCTCGGTAGTGATGTGCCACAAAGCGGCGATCGCGCGACCGCCCGTGGATCGGCATAATGCGTTCTAGAATCGATCGACAACACCGAATAGCAGTGTGTGTAATGAGAATTATCTAGATTGCTCCTGTTGTATCGGCAGGCTTGAGACCGATAGCCCATTATTCCCATTATTGTACCGTTAATAGCATTCTTTAGTGCGCCCCTCCATTCTTGTAGATTATTTTGTATTGTGATTCCCTTTATGAACAGGAAAATAGTAATCAGTTAGTTTATTAAGTGCATTACTTGCAGAAAGCTTCCATACACCACACAAAGCCGTGAATATCTACGTTGCTTAATTAAGTCTACGCAGTAGGTACCTATATCTGTCGGGTTTCTCACTGTGAACATGCAAATTAGTTGTTCTGTGAACCGGGTGCATTATTTCCATAAAATCAAAGGAGTATTAGTAGTCAAAACGGAGGCAAGGTTTCAGAGTAGATGTTATTTTAATGGGTATGAAGATAACTATTGAAATCATACTTGTTTACCTACTTATTCTTCAGTTAAAATTTAAAGTAAAACCAGCCAAAAAATTACCAATAAATCTCATTAATAAAAAGGTCCAAGTGTCGGCTTTCATTGTTTTCATGTGAGGCGTTAAAATATTCACATTTTTTGTCCATGTCTTCGCAGTTGCACCTCCCACAGACGATGAGTCGACGATCCAGCTACCGTCAGCATTGTTCTGACGTGTTATTCTGTCCATAATTAACAGGTGCCACAATGAGATATATAATTTCACGCAACTTACAACGTCATTTGGAAGGACAAAACGCTGAGAGAACGTTGCAACATCGTTTTGTTCTGAGACCATTAGGTTATGCAATTCCATTTTAATTAATTTCTTGTATCTGGCCGCGGTTATTTATTAAAAAACGATTTGGGATGAAAATCGAATTGATTTGTTATCAGCCTCCTTAATTTTAAATTGAATTAGAAATTAATAATTTTAATTTCCTATAAACCAATATGTAGGTACTTAAAAGTAGGTTAAAGTGAATTCCTAATTTTTTAACGTTTTGTAATAAAAATATGTATCTACGCATCAAGAACTAAGGTACCTACCCATTGCTGTCGTTACTATTAAAAATTCTAATATCAGGGCTGTCGACGCAAAACGGCACTCGTCAACAATCAGGGCCACGACGGGGTGTCCCACGTGGCCGTACTTGGGGACCTGGGCAACCATGCGAAAACATCCAGCCACTGTACTTAAAATCTACAACTAAAAACACACTTTATTGTTTGCTCATAAAGTCAAAATTCCAATAACGCAATCTGTAAGTTAAATCAGCCTGTATACACGTGTAGGGTGCACGTAAAATTGAATCTTATTGTTGAGTAATAGAGTTAGTAATGAATTGCAAATGACCATCATTGTTATAAACACGAGTGCACACCGTACGGAGTTTTCCGCTAATTATGAAGCTAATAAGGGACGGAGTGGTGAACGTATTCAAATTGATGGATTTCGCTCATAGGCGTGTAATCTTAAGCGGATTATAATGCTTCGTGTGCTGAGGAAAAGAAAGTGGGAAAGCTCGAGGTGTTTATTGCTCAGAAAATTCCTTTTTTCCATTTCGAAAAGTTAGTTACGGTTACAACAATGCAATTTTTCTGAAAAAAGAAGCAAGTGAACATTCAGGCTACCTATAGGTAATAGGTAAGTAGTTCTCCTGAATTTTGATGTAATATCTATCAAATTTTTTTTTCTTTTGGAATTTTAGTCTAGATCTAGACAACGTATTTTTAATTAATAAGTCAAAAATTTAATCCTGTGTTTTAAGTGTACTTATATTAGCCACTAGCGGTCACCCATCCGAGTACCGGCCGCGCCCGACGTTGCTAACAATGTGATCGCTTGCGATCCACACTACCAGCGGGGCTATGCGCGCTTCAAACTCAAACCAAGTTTACAGTAGCTTAAAACAAGTTTTTTTTGTTGAAAACAATTATTATGCAACAGTTGATACCCTAAGTGCCTTGAACTTCCTTGCACCCGCGCCGTTCTCGGCACTCGCCTCCTCGGAAAGGCTTCATTTTTTGTTGCGCCATAACTTCATACAAAACGATATTATCATCGGGCTTAGAATTCTTCTTATCACTACATAGTATAAAACAAAGTCGCTTTCTCTGTCCCTATATCCCTATGTATGCTTAAATCTTTAAAACTAAGCAACGGATTTTGATGCGGTTTTTTAATAGATAGTGATTGAAGAAGAAGGTATTGTATAAATGTTCACAGTTCAAAGTTTGTATAAATCTTCTTAGATTTTCGACTGATCGCTTGATAGTTTTAGCGCCTAATGACAGATTAGTTAAGAATATTGTGTACAAAGAAGTTTTGTAGGGCCTCATTTTTTACACACGCTAAATAAAAGTAAAGCCGCACAAACTATACCTAATTAATAATAATACTTCTTAAGGCGAGCGAAGCCGCGGGCAAATGCTAGTTACAAAATAAAATGTTGAGTGGATTTCTATGTGTCAATTGTAAGAATACAATACGAGGTTAACACAACTACGACGCCCATTTTCAAAAGTTTTCAGTTACTTTTCAAGCGACTTCAAAAAAGGAGGTTCTCAATTCGACTGTATTCTTTTATGTTTGTTACCTCATAACTTTCGACTGGGTGCAATGATTTTGATGATTCTTTTTTTATTTGAGAACTGATGCTTCCCGTTTGATTAACGCGAAAGTTTATAAGTCTGGATGGATGAATGTTTCTTACTCTTTCAGGCAAAAACTACTGAATGGATTTAAATGAAACTTTACAATAATATAGCTTATACAACAGAATAACACATAGGCTACAATTTTTAAAAATATTGTGTGAATTGCTCCATATACTAGATCCTGCGCAGACGAAGTCCCGGGCACCAGCTAGTGAAATACCTATAAACGCGGAACCCGACAAATACATGCCCTGCTCAAGTTAGTTCTTTTTTTTTTCACGAAACCAGCTGTGTTATACAAGGCATCACATCCGGCGCCCGCGCATAATACCTGCACAGGAAACTGATATCTCCGTCACGGTGATCACGGCTGATAATATTGATAACTTGCGCCTATCAATTTTATTGCACCGCGGTTATCACGAATTAACGCTTTGGGCTCACCAAAATATATTTGTTGTTAAATTTGATTATACATATTTTGTAGATGGTAGAGCTTAATAAGTTCGTCCAGTGCGGTACCACCGCTACCCTCATAACCCTTAAGCAAATCTTGTAGCGAAGACTTGTGTTTCGGTTGGGGAGTGTTGTTGCAGGACACACTATTTTTGAGGCGAACATCTTAGTCCTCGTGAGTATCAACGCCTCCACGTATGATTTCAGATAGGACGACTCTCCTATTTGAGGTTGGACGTAGATGTCCATGTGTTGCAGTGACTACTTAACATCAGATGGCCTGCATGCTCGTTTAATACTTAAAAACGATAAAAAAATACAACCTTAAAATAACAAATCTAAGTGCCGAGAGTTTTTCATTTTATTATTTAGTATCGGTTTTATAAATCGCGGGTGATTTATAAGTTTAAAAATTGCACCGTAACGCTTGATAACCAATAAAAAATTCCTTCCTCGATAAGTGGACTATCTTTATCTATCTATTTTAGTGTATAAAAGAATTGTTCAAATCGGTCCAGTACTTCCTAAGATTAGCGCGTTCAAACAAACAAACTCTTCAGCTTTCTATTATTTTATTAGTATAGATTGATTTCAATATGTCGGACCATTCACTACTGTACATTAGAATATAATCCTCTTCATTAGTAAATAAATTCTACCTGTATAAAGGTCCATACCTACCTACTCATATATCTATACTCTTTATATAACATGGAATGCATTATAATGCTAATTCCATTGTACGTGTAACATTTACTTGTGTACTGGCCATTCCGAACATATACATCGTTCTTTGCGGGCCTGAAGTTTCAAGCTGAATCGTGATGTAAATTCTTAACATACGAACCTCAAATAGGATGTAAATAGAGATGTAATACATGCTTTGTCAGGCTTTTTATAGGAAAGAAGTAACGAACTAGTCTCTTTACATTAAATAAATAACGCTTTACACTCACAGCCCCACACTAAGATTCCCTATGTCGTGACTGCCATAGACACACACGAAAACATTTAAACAAACACCCAGACCGGGGGCAGAAACCTAAATTCATCATTTAAATTTCTGCCCCGCTTCGACTCGAACCAGGGACCCTTCGGAAGATTGACCGGCATGGTAATCATTACACTAAACGGGCATTAGCAAATAACTGTGCTAAAGTGGCAGACATTGCCACAACCATGCCACTTTATTTAAATAAAAATGCCCCCATAAGTGGAAACGATAGAACATTTCTCACACTGCCGCGGGTGCCAAGTGGTATGTATTATCAACCGCAGCAGTAATGACAACGTGCACAGGATACGTACATCAGCCTGATTGTCGGTAAATTCGAGTTCTATTCCGCCTTATTTAGAACAAATGGGTAGGTACGTGGTTGGGAAACGCGTCGATATGAATTGACATGATCCGTTTATGGGAAACAGGTTGTATGTAAAGTGAAAAATAAACAAAAGAAAAATGGAATAAATAAGCAGAAAATGTTACTAAAGTTCGTAATAATTTGCTGAGAAATTAAATGTTAATGAATTAATGAGAAACTAAAATGATTAGACACATGAGTCTTAAATTGAATGGCGTATGGCGGCGTAGATAAAAAATGTGCTTTTATTTTTTATATGAAAAATATTATATTTACGAATTCACAATTTATAAAAACACATTTACAAATTATGACTATGTTGCTTACACAGCATATATATAAGTAGTAGGTACAAATGACGATGGTAGAAATTCCAAACTTCTTATTTTCAGTTGTAAATCAAATCAGAGGACAATATTAAAACCCGTGCACCTCATTACAATCGTGAACACATGTTCAAAACATTCAAGCAAATCATCGCTATAAAAGCCACTGTGGTACCGTCACCATTTTTAAATTTAAACATGGAAACAAAAGCCGATCAAGAAAGATTAAGCCACATTACAATGATAAGGCGACGAAGGAATCCCGATATAGAGTTACCGTCCCATCCCATTCAGGCACTCGAATTCAGTTGAATAGAGGCGCAGATGTGGTGTTTTTTACAACAATCTTTCCCACACTACCACTTTTTCTTATGCCTTAATATCTGTGCTATAACAAAATTGCGCTCACAAAAACAAGAGTCATTCAACTTTCACTCTTATTCAGTAACAATAAGGTCCTCGAAGTTACAATTCAAACGCAAATCCTTATTGGTCGATACAGTTTTGTAAAGATTTTTTGTGCGTTCGTCTTTCTCCACTATCGGATGCGACATCGGAAATTGAGTAGTTTTTGTACTTACACCTATG
This sequence comes from Noctuana lactifera, assembly GCA_018231305.1. Taxonomy (NCBI): domain Eukaryota; kingdom Metazoa; phylum Arthropoda; class Insecta; order Lepidoptera; family Hesperiidae; genus Noctuana; species Noctuana lactifera. Next base: position 3,562 of record DWAV01002846.1, on the reverse strand, counting down.
ACATAGAATTGTTTAAAGGAAGTCACACATGGATGATTGTAATTGTATGATTTAGTACGGTTTCCTTTCCAAATTGTAACTTCGTAGTTCTTTTATTACTAAGTGTTCGATAAAATTGTTTAACAATTTAACGGTCGAGCGGGTTCACTGACGTTAAAGTAAACTTAACATGCTTATAATGCTTAGACTAAGCTTTCTGTAAGCATTATAAAAATAGCTTATGACAGACAGGCATAAAATCACAAGAGTTACGCTATGTTTTCAAGTACTTTTCCTTGAATACTAATGAGCTAACTGAACTCAGAGTTTCTCGAACTGAGGACTGAAGAAAGTCCTTAATACAGAAAATAAAACGGACAACGCAAAGGCGAGCGTTCACCGGCGCGACGCCGCTCACAAATAAAATATTCTCCACAATTGCGACTCCAAAACTTCGTCCTTAGCGTGCTGTTGAACTACCTAAATGAAGGCAAAAGTGACGTTAAGGTACAGGTTTCCAGGTTTCCATATTGCCATAGCTGAAGAGTTTGTTTGTTTGAACGCGATAATCTCTGGAACTACAAGTCGGATTTGAAAAATTATTTTTGTGTTTGCGAGCTACATTCGTACGGTTATGGGCTATCGAGGATTACGTTACAATTCTTAACGCGGGTGAAATCGCGGGGTACAGCTAGTAACGAGATAAATATAGAACAATCTCACCGAAAATAAAATCGATGAATATAAACGAATGAACGAGTTCATATAAAATCGGGCCGACTTCTGTCTAGGAATATATTTGCTGTTTGAAATGTAAAAATATGCCTACCCAGTTTTTATACCAACACCGCAAAGAAATACATATATTGTGTAACTTTACTGATAGATTAAATAAACAGGAACTTGAAATCATATTTTTTTTTAATTTCTGACATTTTGAGAGATTCTTATTATTAATACCTGGAAAGTTTCTTAAAACTTCATTCAAATTACAGTTCTAAAATGTTTTAAAGGCATCGATTAAGAATCTTCTAACAACTAAACCTGTATGGCCGTTTAATTGATAGAACTTTAATTTAACTTGATATAAATTAGTCCTTCAACATCAGTTCAAATATTAAAAGAAATTAAAAATATTAATATATAATCAATGTAAATAAATTGTAAAAAAAATATAATAAGAATCATAAATCTGTACCTATGTGCTTTTCCCTTGTATGTTTTTCGGCGCGTACAAAATTTTAATAAAAAAAAACATAATTTATTTCTAGTAAACTTTAAAGTAATTCTCGCAGTCACGTTTCAACTTATCTTAAAAAGACTAGTAGTTACTCGGAGATAGTCTGACTCCTGAACATACCGACTTTATGAAAACCTAAGTCGCCTCCTCAGTTTGTTCGAGAGCAATAAGATGCGGATTATCCCACAGAGAAAGTATGAATCAACTTAAGATATTACTTATGGCAATAATCGGGATATGATGGAATTCGTCGAATACGACGGATGAGGCGCTCAGCTCCTCAATTGAGGTTTTGTGCTAACATGGGCCGTTCAAATATAAAGAGAGATAGGTATTTAACATTATTCTATACTTTGTACCCTGCTTAGGAGTCAGACTTGACAGCTAAATCATAAGGTAGCGCTAGAAAATAATATTCATAATACTTATTAGAAATAATTTAGTACTTTATGCACTAGTCTGGTCATTGTTAAACAAAGAAACATGCTCAGAATTAGGTTTGAGTAAGTACACACAGATTAAAAAAGTTTATCATTCTACACTATGCCGTACAAATAATTTAAAATTACATACTTATGTTGTATTTTATCTATCTGTTTAATATCTTAGATTGGCCTGCTTTTTTGAAGTTGGTTGAAAAGGAGCAGGTGGTCAATTCGACTGTATTTTTTTATGTTTGTTACCTCATAACTTTCGACTGGGTAAACCGATTTCTGAATGAAGATTCTTTTTTTATTTGAAAGCTGATACTTTCTGTATGATCCCATATCAATTTAGTCCAATTCTGACGATGGCATGCATGAGAAAACCATATAAGTCTTAAATTTGCATTAACGATATGCGCGACAATTCTGAAGTCAGTTTTTTCGTTATTAGACCTCAAGAGTCTTATCATTTACTCTTTTGCGATATAAAAAAAAACATCTTGGGAAAGGAACAAATAGAGGAAACATTAGTATCGTACTAAAAAGGAAGCAGATCGCACGTTGCACAACCGCTGGCTCCCGCGGCATCGAGCAACGAGCACAACAGTTAGTTGAAGCGAAATTGGCCAATTTTGTTTATTTGTTTTCATTGGCCTCACTGAACTTGACTCCCCATTATCGCATTCACGGGAGGAAGGCGTATTATTTATTCGATTATTCCGTGGGACCGTCCGGTAGTGGCATCTTGCAACTTTGTATCAATAAGATGTGGTACGAACACTATATGTCATATCAATACATTTAATGTTGTTCAGGCACATTTGATGGCTAAAACTGTACGAGCATAATTCTTATATTTCTTTTACGTAATGTACCTATATTTCTATGATATTTATTATTACATTAATTCTCCCTTTTCTTCTTCTTTTGTACCGCCTTCGTGTTTCTCTGCATACCCGTAAGGTTGGCTGGTAGATAATGCTATTTATTTACCACTATCTTATTTTGGTATAATAAAGTTATTATAAATAAATAGTAAACATTATTCACTCATTTGTTGTTTCAAGTCATTCATCAAAGTCTGTCTACCTTTGGTTTTCTCTCAGTGATATAAAGGTCTCAGGACACTACTATGTCCTATAGGTAGGAACCTAGGTAGGTATTTACACTTCGTATTAATACGGGCTTGATGAAATTCATAATATAGGTAGGTAGGAGTTATGTTTCCAATCATTAGCTTTATTTTTTCCAAACTGACTTGTAATTTCAATCAATAAAATGTCTTATGGTCTGATGCTTTACATCGAGCTTTGTAGTTTAGATTTAGAAGAAGACTACCAATTAGACGCTTTGTTTCTTATAGGAATCAAAGTCAAATTTTTTTTGCCTAGGTAGGTACCAGTCGGTAGTTACTAATGCCTGTTATAGGTAGGTACGTTGTATGCTTTATTTTCATAAATGATATCTACGTACAAAGGATCTTTAATATTGGTTTTTTTAAAAAAGATTGACTCTACATAATCTTTTTAAATATTGCATTATTGTTTAATCAATAATTAGGTACCTAGGTAGCCTATGTGAAGTAAGTAATTCAAAAGCTGTTAAAACATATAGGTATGAGAAGTGCCTAGGTAACTGTTATTTAGGTATTTTATCTATTTCTTTTTAATTTATTACTGCTCACAGCAGGCATTAATAGCCAAGTTACTACCTATACTATGTAGGTATATAGGTATCAGACTATAAATTAAAACCTTACATAAGATAGGTACATTTACGAAATAGGTAAGTAGGTAGGTAGGTATATAAAAGTTGGAATTAGATTAATAGTATTATCTAGGTACTAATAGGTATCTATCATCTATCAAAGTAGCAGTACAAACAAAAATTATTCATGAACGAATGGAAGGTGTTACTA
>DWAV01002845.1:0-10521 GCA_018231305.1 Noctuana lactifera | reverse complement strand
GCGCGGTGGGCGGCACGGCCAGCGGCGTGTTGGCGCCGCCTTTCAGCGGTGTGTCTACGTGCGTCAGCGCCATCACATTCTGCGCTTCCATCAGCACCCTGCATATCATACTCGTAACGTGTCACATACACATACATAACACTGTTCTATATTTTTGTATTATCTTGAAACATACTATTAAATGGGGGGAATTAGTAAACTATGTAAGCAGACTTTCAGTAATTTTTAATCTTCCTCCTCCCGAGTATAGACTAGCGTGTTACCGGTCAGTGGAGGGCGCGGGGGTGCGGAGCGCGGTGGCAGGCGCGGGGCACAGCTCGTAGCTGGCGAGTAGTGCGTCGGTGGGGGCGCCGGCCGCCCCCGCAGCCTCGCGAGCCGCCTCACCCGCTCGCCCCAGCTTCACAACCGCCTGCAGCTCCTGCAAACACACACAAACAACACATTTCAACTCACAACACATCTACTAATTTACTTTTATACCATATGTATTAAATTAACAGCATATCAACGAACTTAATGTCTAAATATTTGTTACATATATATATACTCCATATACCTGATCAGTAACTTGTGGCTCAGGCAACACAAGCTTGCTGCGCTTGCGGGCGGGCTGGTCTCCCTGCAGCATCGCTTGTGGCACATCATTCTCTTTTCGCTGCTTTAGCTTCTGCTTGTCCTTACGACGGTCCCGCTGTACATATATAATGAAATGTAATGAAATATTTCTGTGTCGAATGTTTTACTCTGATATGCCTAACTAAAAAAATTTGTCAAATATGAAATTGTTTAGCCTATGTTAGTTTGTAATTAAAGATATTGTTACCTCTTCCTTTTCAGAATGTAGCTCCCCATCAAGATGTTGTTGACGCAGCCGCGAGAAGTCAGGTGCCATCGGGTCAACAACTTCAGTGGAAGTGTCATAAAATCCCACTGCTGGTCTTTTCTCAAATGGTATCTCAGAGTTGTAATCTACACCACGCTTTTTCTTACGCCTAGTAACCAAATAAAATATAGTTAGTTCTTATAACTTTCTGAAGCTAAAACCTATTCAATAACTAATAACTCAAATAAAAGTTACTCATACCTAATAGGCACTGCAATGCCTGCAGCACTTAGCTCTCTCCTCTTTTGCAGCGCCGCCAACCTACGAGCTTCTTCTAACTGCTTTTCTCTGGCTTTCCGTTTAGCTTTCTTTCCTTGAGTATTAGCTAGACGAGCTCGAGCTTCTGACAGCATTTCCAATTCTTGAAAATTCATAAAGTATCATTTAGCATTGAAAACTTTACAGCATGCTGTAAGCCTACACTTATTTTAGTTGTCTATGGTGAAGCACTTCATGATTCAATATCAAAGCTTTCCTAATATCTCATTGGTTGAATAACAATTAGCAACAAAGGAAAATCCTTTTGGATGACAATATTGACAATTGACAAGTTATGATATAGAAAAAGAAAAAGGAACAATTAAAACGGTAAGTTAGAGAATTGATTGAGATAATCTTTTAATGCAAAGAACATAACAAACATAAACATACTAAGTACCTAAATCACACAAAAATATTAATAAAGTTAAATTTTATTTAAATTAATAAGTTTTACCATCTTCATCCATATCCTTTGGGTCCGGTCGTGCTGGTTTGGTCTCAGGGTTGGGGTCAATCTCACCAGGTTTCAACTTCCTGGGATCGTCCCCCATGTCCTCACCCTCCTCCTTCTTTTGAGCTTGGTCCCTGTGCGTGCACACATTGAAATCAATAAATTTTACACAGTAATTTTTGGTTAAATATAATAAATATTTAAAGTTTTATTTTATCATTTTCGCCACAGTCTAAAAAAAAATTCTTATCTATTGCCTTTTCATTCTTATTGCCATTCATATCTATGGCATTGCCTGCAACCCTTTATATTGCGCATTGCTGAACATGGGTCTCTGCCCACAAAAATAGTTGGCCTGGAGCATACTGCACCACACTGATCCAATGTGGAATACATGCATTACTTAGCCATAATAATGATATAACAATGAAGCCTTACAATAAGTATTCATATCGCTCCAAGCACTGCGCAGCAGTACGCCCGATGATTGGAGCAATAGTCCTCCACTGGGTTGGCATCAGCTTGGCCAGGTGCAAAAGCTTTTCGTCTTCCTCGCGAGACCATTCTGTCTTCTTGATACTGGGGTCCAACCACTCGTACCATCGCGCCTTGCATTGCTTAGCGGACTTTCGATGAAGTAGAGACGCAATACGGGACCATTGATTCTTTCCATATTTCATAACAGCCGCCTTAAGGATTTCATCCTAAAATACACGCAAAAACACATTTTATTTACAGCAACTCATTCATAAAAGCGCTACATCAATTTTTATAAACGCTAGATGCTTTCATCTTGCAAACCTCAGTATTGCGCCAAACGCCGCCCTTTATCATAATTCTAGGCATGATGGAAGATTTCTTTCTTTTCTTATAATGGAAAAAAAAACAGATTTATTTAAAAAACATTAACGAAATTAAAAATGCGATTATTAAAACAGTGAGGCTTCTGAATCTGAAACTGAAAGAATCCAAAAGTGTCAATTCGTAAAATTTGATTAAATTTATATGACGGTGACAGATGACAGCTCTTTTTTTTTTAATTTGTGGCAACATGCCTCGGCGGCATATAATGCCAATGACAAAACGGGGAAACATCTTGGGAAACAGCTGACTCTTCACTTCACACTGTGAATTTCACAGCTTCACACATAGATAATACATAATACACTTCATACTTCACTCGTATCTTACATATACTATATAGATTTTATTGAGGTATAAGTCGGCGTAACTACAGCCATTTTAAGTATGGCCATAGAGAAGTAGGTACGGATTTTATTTTTTGTTTTGTTAGCCTGGCTTGGCAATGTTGGCATTATTAGTTGTCAATGCCAAACTAAAACTAATGCCAATGAAATAGACGAAGCGAAGCGAACGATGCGCATTTCCTAATAGAGACACTCCCTTTTCCTGTGAATGCGATTTAATCATAGTGAGAATAATTTTAACTTCAGTTATATTGTGTGTGTATTTGACATTGGACAATGACTTTAATATTATAATGGATGGCTAAAGTGGAACACAATATTGATCTTTTCGCGAGAATCACATTAGGAGGCAAGTACCTACTGTAGTTGACTAAAATTTGTTAGTTAGTTTTGTAACACCATTTTAAAACCTTAAACGTTGGACACTAAAACACATAGTGAATCATTTGTTCTACGGCCTTACTCATTATTAAAAAAATCATGAGTTTAATGTCTAGGTATAATACAACGGAAGTTAACGATTGCCGTTGACGTTGTGGTGGCCCGATATGGTATCTGTGTCAATTAAGGACATATCAATAATATCACTTTTAACTTCCATTGAATCATATTAAAAACAAATTTTGTTGATAATTTCAGAATGTCGACTATGCCGAGGTCAATCCATATCAGCCAGCAAAAGCTGGCTGAAAAACTAATAATCCTCAACGACAGAGGTATTGGAATGTTAACCAGGATCTATAACATCAAGAAGGCATGTGGAGATGCGAAATCCAAGCCTGCATTCCTCAGTGACAAGACCCTGGAGTCATCCATAAAGCATATTGTAAGAAGGTTTCCTAATATCGATGTAAAGGGCCTTCAAGCTATTACAAACATTCGAAATGAAATTATAAAGTCACTTTCTTTATACTACTATACTTTTGTGGATCTTCTAGATTTTAAAGACAATGTTTGTGAGGTATTAAATATCACAGACGCTTGTCTAGTTAATCTGGACTTGACACTTAATTTTGAATTGACAAAAAACTATCTTGATCTGGTGACTACTTATGTGTCTTTAATGATACTGTTGTCTAGAGTAGAAGATCGAAAAGCTGTGCTTGGATTATTTAATGCAGCTCATGAAATGGTACACAATCAGATTGACCCCAGCTTCCCCAGGTTGGGCCAATTGATTGTTGATTATGATGCACCTTTTAAAAAGCTCTCTGAAGAATTTCTTCCTCACCAAAAAGTGCTGACAAGTGCTTTGAACTCACTATGGCATGTATACCCAGCAAGGAATTTAACAGCTGAACACTGGAGATCAGAACAAAAATTGAGCTTAGTAAGTAATCCTGCACAACTCTTGAAGCCTTCGGAAACAAACACAATGTCATGTGAATATGTTTCCTTGGAATCCTTGGAAAGATGGGTTATATTTGGTTTTGCGCTTTGTCATCAAATGCTGCAACAAGACCATGCTAACAAAATGTGGGTCAGTGCTCTTGAGTCTGGATGGGTGCTTGCCCTTTTTCGTGATGAGGTAATTTACATTCACACTTATATACAGAGCTTTTTTGATGGCATAAAAGGATATGGAAAGAGAATATCTGAGGTGAAAGATTGCTATCATCATTCAGTACAAAAAGCTGGATATAAACATAGAGAGAGAAGAAAATTTTTAAGAACTGCCCTGAAAGAATTGGGTTTGATCCTCACTGATCAACCAGGTTTGTTGGGGCCCAAGGCATTGCTTATATTTATTGGTCTGTGCTATGCAAGAGATGAAGTATTTTGGCTGTTACGTCACAATGATAATCCTCCACAGAAAGTGAAGGGTAAATCAACAGAAGATCTAGTTGACCGCCAACTCCCTGAACTTTTGTTTCATATGGAAGAATTGAGAGCACTTGTGCGCAAATATAGCCAAGTTATGCAAAGATATTATGTTCAGTATTTATCTGGATTTGATGCAGTTGCTTTAAAACTGATGATTCAAAATCTTAAAGTCTGCCCAGAAGATGAAAGTATTATACTTTCTTCTTTATGTAATACTGCAGCAAATTTGAGCGTTAAGCAGGTGGAAGATAATGAGTTATTTGATTTTCGTGCATTCCGATTAGATTGGTTTAGATTACAGGCTTATACTTCTGTAAACAAAACACCATTGAATCTGGCTGATCAGAGAGAACTGGCCCAGTTTATTGACAAAATGGTGTTTCACACTAAGATGGTTGACAATCTTGATGAAATAATGGTAGAAACATCTGACTTGTCTTTGTTCTGCTTTTACAGTAAAATATTTGAAAGCCAATTTCACATGTGCTTAGAGTTTCCAGCTCAGAATAGATTTATAATTGCATTTCCACTCATCTGCAGCCACTTTCAAAATTGCACTCATGAACTTTGTCCAGAAGAAAGACATCATATCAGAGAAAGGAGTCTCTCTGTTGTGAATATTTTCTTAGAAGAGATGGCAAAAGAAGCAAAAAACATTATCACTACAATATGTGATGAACAATGTACTATGAGTGACAAACTGCTTCCCAAACATTGTGCACAAACTATTGCACACCTGGCCAACAGGAAGAAAAAAGATAAAAACAAGAAAAATCCAATTGAAATTGTCAAACCTGGAGCAGAGAGTTATAGAAAGACCAGAGAGGAACTAACAACAATGGATAAACTGCACATGGCTTTGACAGAGCTCTGTTTTGCCATAAACTATTGTACCACAGTTAATGTTTGGGAGTACACATTTGCTCCGAGAGAGTATTTGCACCAACACCTAGAAACTAGGTTTTCCAAAGCATTAGTTGGAATGGTTATGTTCAATCAGGACACTAGTGAAATAGCTAAACCATCAGAACTATTGGTCAGTGTCCGAGCTTATATGAATGTCCTTCAAACTGTTGAGAATTATGTTCACATTGATATAACAAGGGTATTCAACAACTGCTTGTTGCAACAAACACAAAACTTGGATAGTCATGGTGAAAAATCTATAGCATCCTTGTATACCCAATGGTATTCTGAAATTCTTCTAAGAAGAGTAAGTGCGGGTAGTATTTGCTTTTCAATGAACCAAAAGGCATTTGTAAGTTTATCAGCAGAAGGGGCCATACCATTCAACGCAGAGGAATATTCAGATATTAATGAACTGAGAGCTTTAGCTGAGTTAATTGGGCCATATGGCATGAAATTGTTAAGCGAAACTCTGATGTGGCACATTGCAAGTCAAGTTCAAGAACTGAAGAAGTTGGTAGTTCAAAATAAAGAAGTACTCCAGATGCTGAGAACAAATTTTGATAAACCAGAAATAATGAGGGAACAATTTAAAAGGTTGCAGCAAGTTGACAATGTGCTACAAAGAATGACAATAATTGGGGTTATTTTGAGCTTTAGACAGATAGCACAAGAATCGCTGCTTGACGTATTAGAGAGAAGAATTCCATTCCTTATAAGTTCTATTAAAGATTTTCAGCACCAATTACCAAGTGGAGATCCTATGCGTGTCATCGCTGAAATGTCTTCTGCAGCTGGTCTTCCCTGTAAAGTAGATCCAACATTGGCATCAGCACTGCGTCAACATAAATCAGAAATTGAAGATGACGAACACCTTATTGTGTGTTTGCTAATGGTGTTTGTGGCTGTGTCTCTTCCAAGACTTGCTCGAAGCGAAGGTTCCTTCTATAGGCCCTCTTTAGAAGGGCATGCAAATAACATACATTGCATGGCTCCAGCTATAAACCATATTTTCGGGGCATTGTTCACAATATGTGGTCAGGGCGATATTGAAGACAGAATGAAGGAATTTCTTGCATTAGCATCCTCATCATTATTACGTCTCGGACAAGAAACTGAAAAAGAGGCAATTAGAAACCGTGAATCAGTTTATTTACTTCTTGATCTTATTGTTCAAGAGTCTCCATTCCTTACCATGGATCTACTAGAATCCTGCTTTCCATATGTTTTAATACGTAACGCTTATCATGAAGTTTACAAACAAGAACAAATGCTATTGCATTCTTAATTTTTTAAGAAACTGTTGCCTAAAGACAATTTAGATAGTATGTAATATGATAATTCAATATTATGTTATTATTAGGTATAAGTTTTAATACTGTCAATGTAGTTTAAAAATTCCAATATTATTGACTAGACATGTGCTTACTCTGTATTATTTCTTTGAAGTATTTAGAGATTATTTATAATGATCTTGTTGTTTAAAATATTGATTTTGTTATAGAAATATTTATGTTACAAAAGATTCATTAGGCTTTAATGAGACTGGAGATTTATTCCTTTACTTTCTAGACAGACGTATTAGAGACCCATATACCTACTGTACCACCTTATGAGTAGAATAAAACTTCATTCATCAACAGTAACCTTTCTATATATTCACTACTTTTTACAATATGATAATAAGAATATTTAATGATGTTATGAAGCTTAACTTATTTTATTTCTTTTTTATGTGTAACTTCTCTTGTTTATGACTATGATGTGAAGAGAATATATTTATTAAGTTAACTGTTTAAGGATAGATATCGCCATGAAATAACAAGTTATAGGTGCCTATGGTATAATCAATAATAATGTCGCCCATTAAAAGTCTTCGGAGTAGTAATTTACTAGGTATGTCTTCCATAACTCCTTTCTCAACATGTAAAAACTAAACCTACATTTTAATCACCTTCTTCATTTACATGGGTTGTCACAGTTAGCTATACTGCTAGAAGCTGTACTGATAGATTTTTGCCTCACAGCTTTAAAAAGTTATACAAACAATAGAAATATATAAATAGCAAATATACATTTGTGATTTTTATGTCAATAAGGTTGGTTACTAAATTATAGTGAGCATTCCCTTCATTATATAACTTCAAAAAATGCATCATTCCCTTCAGATCAAGTCTTATTAACAGATGTATTGTTATGATACGTAAACGCAATCAAAGACTGGATAAACTGAATCTTTTGCGCCTTCATAACATAGAAATAGTAACGCGCCATGGTCAATCTCATTACATTTGGCTTAATTAGGTCAGAATTTGTTACACTTTTTTCACTTTTGTATTTTTTTATGCATTTAAGGCACCAAAAATATTTTCAATTTTATAAGTATAGATATTTTGACATTATTAAATATGTTATGTATTTTAATTCCATGCTAAGTGTTATCTATAGATTATTGATACTTTGCTAATAAACTAGGGTTGTATCAAAAGCTTGATTTTTATTTGTGTACTTCTTATTTACCTATTTATTCTTAACTTATTAGACACTAGGGCGAGCCTGCGACTTTCGTCTGCAATCAGCTTAAACAGTTTTAATTAATCAGCAACCATTAGGATTAGGTCCCATCAACGTCCATCGAAGTAATAAAACCCATAAATATTACTGGAAAATTTATCAAAATCAGTTGTGTTCCGAAGCCTATTCACAAAAAAACGCAAGGAAGCAGGCGTTAAAACACCATTTACAATATTTATATAAAATATAGCCTATGTTTGGTAGGTCTAGGGGATGTAGAAATAAATATTTAAAAATGAATATCACTAAGAGAGTTGAGACTAAACACTACAATGAGAACGGGACTACACAGTAGATGTATGTATGGGCAATTTTATACATTTCATTACCCATGTAGAGTTCCTACTGTGGTCGTTATAATAAAGGATTTAAAATAAAAAAATGTTTTCATGTAAAATTTATTGTATTTTTTTGTTATTTTGAAATCACATGTTGTAACATTCATCTCGTTAATTAAAAATATTCACATTGTCATTTAAATAATCTATTACGGTAATCTAGCTTACATACAGGAGAAATAATGCCATTGAGTACTACTTGATGGAAATAACACTAACCATCAATTACAGGATTGGTCAAGTCACTCTACATCTGAAACATTACCCTCACTTTACATACAAATATACAACGTTATAGTACAATTATAAGAACTTGTGTATTGTTTCGAAATTCACTAATAAAATGGCATTAATATGGTATACTTAAGACTGATCCTTAATATTAAATGTATAGAAATCATAAAAATACATCATGCTCTTTGGCTTGCACGACGGAAAGTTAATCTACGTAGTAAGGTTGACAATAAACAAAATATCATCTATAGAGATCAATTCAAATGAACTGTACAACAGATGTCCATCTAATATTTATAATAAAAAAAGGAGTGTAGGGTGATATGCAAAGATAATCACGATAAAAGAACATAAATGAATTTCCATTACCGACAGTTAAAATTTGAGCCATAACTTACGCATATAGCGTAAAAATTCAAAATTTCACCATAATAATAATATAAGATTGAAAACATTTCAGTCTAATAACATTTAATTATTTGGCAATACTGTTAAAATTTATACCTACAAAGTAAACGAATTTCATAACTGTCACAGGAAGACTATCACCGGCGTCATCTAGCTATTATTAATAAATTATGTGACACATTAATAGAAGTAAGCCTTAATTTTAATGTTAACCACCTAGCAAGAGCATTATTAGCACAAGAACCTATCAAAATAACGTTCATGGAAAAACTGACATGACCTTGTACTCTTCACTTGAACAATAACAAAAACGCTTTTGCAGAAATAATACCCACACGGTCTTATTATTATTAAATGCGCATTTCTCACTTACATAATCATTCATTCATAGAAATATCTATTTCTGAAAGAGATAGCCAGCGCTTTAGCAGTTCACCTACTATCATTCCAAGATCGTAAAGTTAATTAATTTAATTACTGTAGGTAGCCTTAACTACAGATTATATTATTAAAAAAATATAAATACTTCTAGAGTCACGCAGATTTTCCACAATCGACAAACATATAAAGACATACACCTTAAAATAAAAATCAGACTTTTGACTACGGGTAGTTGGAATGAGCGTCAGGAAAATCAAGGCTTATACTTCTTTGGACCGTCACTTTAGTCAAACATTTAATAACAATAATTGTAAATTTAGAAAAACATTTTGAGCCCAAGATAAATTTAAGATGATCCTTCTAGAAAAGATATAAAGAGGAAGGAGTAACGAAACAACTGGAATATAAATTGGTATAATGGCACCTAACATTCCGCTTACGTTAACCTTTAAATACATTAAAAATAATATATAAAAATTACAATTACGGAGATTCTAGTGAAATAATGCAGTATTATATTACAATACTCTAATCGGTACGATAATTTACTTTGTCACTTTCTTGATATTTTACACGGTTGCACTTTCGCATACCTTTGCATTTATATACAAAAATATACATAAATGTCTGATTGGAGCGGACCCTCATCAGGGCTGAGGGCGGGAGGACGTCACGTGGTCCTCAGTCATTTATATCTTCATGTAAAAAAATAACAGTTACTCTTATAGAACACCACAAGGTAAGCCGATCGGCTCCTAGTTCAGTCGAAAACGGCACAGTCTCGAGCGCCGATCGGTTAACGGATCACGCACAAGTCATCGAGGGGTGAGCTTTATACTTTATCGGGGGCTTAGAAAATGATAGTTTCGCTTAGAAAGCGAGGTCTCCTCTATGTCACGACCGCACGAGCGTCGCCATCGCCTGAAACGTCCTACATATGTTGGGGCGGGTCGCGGGGAGGGTGCGTGACGGTGAGCGAGTCCGGCGAGTGCAGCGTGATGGTGGTCTGCGAGGCGACGGTGACGTGGTCGGGGGCCGGCGGGGGCGCGGGGG
>DWAV01002844.1:0-10522 GCA_018231305.1 Noctuana lactifera | reverse complement strand
ATCCGTTGCGTAGTTTTAAAGATTTAAGCATACATAGGGATATAGGGACAGAGAGAGCGACTTTGTTTTATACTATGCAGTGATTTTTTAATGTGTAAAGATTTTCATGGCTGTTATTGACATTACCTCGAAATAGTCAGTGCCGGGCGTGTCGACGAGTTGCACGAAGTGTTGCGCGGTGCGACGGTCGGAGTCGCTGAGCGCGCACCGCATGCTGCCGTACTCATACTCCGCAGACCGACACGGAAATCGTTTCTGTATCCAAAGTTTTGTGTTTAGTTCGAAAGTGACTTTGGCTTCAACCCTTTTTGGGTCTCCCCACAACCGGGGAAGGCCTGGAGCATACTCCAAAGACTCCAAAGACTTTAACTCCTTAAAAGTATGAGACTAAAAACTAACTCACTATTCGAATCGACATAAAGTTTGCCAGCATGCTGTGTAGTCACACTGACAAGTTGTTAACGTGACAACACGTTAAACAATTAGTGAAATATTATTATACAATAATAAAATAAATAATAATAGAAAAATCACTCATTATTTTGTTTTCTGATTCTGAGGCATATCGTATATCATATTACATAAGTAAATAAAATATTACGAAGAAAGAACCCTAAAAACTGTAATTTGTATAACTAGTTTAACTGTTACAATGCATTTCTGTTATTTATTATATCTACACATTAGCACTTTAAAACATGATAAAATGCTTAGACACCGCTTATAGGTAAAGCATAGTGAACATTATAACTAAGTTACCTGCACTGGACCTACTTGCATAGTAAACAAGTTTCTATCATTTTCCAATATCTGAAAGCTACCAGAACTGGGACAAAACCATAAAATATAAATTGAATAGATAAGTACGAACAACACTACGGAGGCGTTGGCCGTTGCTTAGTAGATACAAGTCGGTTCATGAGGGGTAAGACAAATCGCAACACGTCAATATCCTGCGCCATGAAAATGATATAATGGTCATGGTTTGTAAGTTGGTAATTTGTGTAAAGTGGATACTTTACCTCGTTGAGGCAAGCAGCGAGGCAGGCCTCTTTGGTGGAGGTGTAAATTATGGTATTATCGAGACCCCGCAGCGCCTTGCCCGGCACTCGTTCGAATGCCCACGGACGCAGGCAAACGCTCTCCGTCCGCACTTGCAGCTTCACCATGTAATAAGTGTTCACAGCCCTCTATTCCAAACAAAATAAAGTCAATTTAATAAAAAGTCCTTATGTTTATAATTAAAACGCCTACAACAAAGCGATCGTTATTCGTGATGTAATGCACAACGTATGTTCGAGTACCTTCTTACCTCTGAGAACACGGATAATGCATTCGTTGGTAACATACAATCAGTACCTTAGTTAAAAGCAGGGTAACCCCTATCTCCGAGAAACACGAGCACCGTCGGTATTCAAAGAGATAATTTAAACTAGTTTAAAAAAAAGCTCTAGTAGATCTTCAAGACCATCTATGTCGAAAGCAAAAACCTGCTCAGTAATGATCTGTGTACGTAATAAACTCGGCTGCCCATTACAGAGACAACTAATAACGCTCCTCTTCATTTTATTCTCGCTCTATCGCAATATAAACAAAAGATGTAATGAGAATGCAAGCCGCACCGTTTAACACCGTATTCATTCGAGACTCCTCATTAGGCCCGAAAGCGATTAAACAATCTCACGTTTAACCCGAATAGACGTGAAGTTCTGCTTGCTTAGATTTCCTGAAGAGTGCCTAGCTAAAGTAATCGGAGCTGTTAATCGGATCGGAGCATCAGAAAACTAACTAATTGGAAGCGTGGTGTGTAAGCCGGAGGCTGCTATCAGTGGATAGATTTATTCGGCTATTAACTAGCTGCCTGAGCAGGTTCTATGCATTTGTAGGGTCCAGTTTAATCGACAGCTTAGATGTGTATGTTTGTGTCAACGGACCCGTGACATTTTAAGGTCTTTACAAAAGAGCATTAACCCCTAACGTTTATAGGAACATATAAAACCACATTCCTGCAGTTTTCTCTACGAAGGAAAGCAAATTTTATATGCAGGTAATTATTTTTAATCCACCCGTCGCAGGTCGTGTAGTACAGCTAATAATACGATTGACACGAATTCTATTTAACGCATTTATTACATTTAGTCCACCTTTAGCTTTTGTTTAGCCTATTTACCTAACACTCATTGTTAATCTTTTGGTAGATTATCTATTTCGTAGCTCTATCATATTTTTTACAGTATTGAAGTAGAATATATTGATGAAAAATACGTATCTAATAAAACCAAAGATGTTCAAACTGTCGTTCGTTTCTTGAAAGTCTTGAATTTTAAAACTCGATATACTGATTTCTAAAACTACACAAGTAACAGGATTCGTTTAGAAGTTATCATAGGCCATACCTGAGGCGTCGCCATTGGATTGTTGGCCTGAGTGTCATTCTGCAGCAAACACCGCGTTTCTTGCACCGGCGTCAGTGGGTTCAACACAAAACTGTAACAAACGATATCGAATTAACAAAAAATATTAAAAAAGACATAGTTGAAGAAAATTTTAAAGTAATAAAATCACGTCAATCATTAAATAAGCTTTAGTGGTATGTAGTATAATGTATTAGTATTCTATAGGGAAGGAACTTACATATTATTATACATATCAATAATTAATTCTCAAAATATTTTTACACTATTCTTCCACACATCATCAAAGATAATAATTATGTAAGCCGAGCTGTGTCTACGCGTAATATACTGTTAATCTAGGCATAATAAAAAGCCTGTTCAAGTAAAAAGCTATCTATCAATCATTATCTAGCTGATAAGAGTGCTAGTGCATTAATAATGGATGTGCGAGTGCATTAATGACATTGAGCGTTACTCGTCTCATGTAACGGATAGTATACCGTTGCCACTCGATATTTCGTGTTTTATAGGTAATATCTACGGTATATCGGTAAAGAGAACAGTACGTGACACTTGCTGTCCTCTACCAAGCTGAAACCTGCTATATCTTTCACTTCAAGTAACTTAATTAGCATAGTGCTAATAATTGTGACTGTTAGACTTCTTTTTGGAGGGTACTCATACCTTCTTGCAATAAAGATAAATGTATCCATAAAAACTAAGCGTAATATAAGGCGGTATTCTAATCTTTCATGAAGGACTAAAAGAAATTATTACCATGAATGACTTGTTACATTTAATTTTATTAATTTTCCTAGGAACAATACCGAGGTATTTAAAAAGTAAAAATATTGGTGAATTTACTCTACGTCTGGTGTTTCGGAAACTCCCATAAACTTTTATTTATGGATGGCTCATCAACATCATAATAAAAAGGCTGATAAAATTATTAACACAATAAAGAGTCTCTATCTAACTATAAACATGTAATAAAATAAAGCAGATAAGTACATTTTTGCCAACCTTATTATACAAAATTTGCGGTCAATAGGACGTCTAATTTCTTATCAATGGCTTTCCAAGTAACTGAATATGCTAATCATATTATTAAAGCTTTAAGTAGCATAAATTTATTACACATTTAAAACTAAGTAGGTAATATAATGCAAATTTATTTACTTCTGCTTAAAACAAAACAAATAAAGTAGGGTTTGCATACAACTGTATACTTGTCATAAATGAATCACTATTAGAATTAATATTTAACGTTTTGTCCATACACAGTTGAAAAAGATGATAATATCTAAAAGCGGTACGTTTAGAAATGCCAGGATATAAAATTTATTAGAGCCAATGTATCATAATACTCATCCACAACTCTATGAGCTACTTTTATAACATTAAAGCAAGATGGAAATTTATTTAAAGCTATCGGCATCATAACATAAAATATATTAAACATTGAACAGCTAATCGTAAACGTGAACACGTTTATAAAGAAATGATTAATGCCGCAGAAAGCCCTTAAACTAATGATATTGAATTCCGTTTCTAGTTCGCAGCTGGTGTGATTATTTAATATTTTAAAGTTATTATGTTTTGTTAGGTACTTTTTCGATTTGATTATTTTTAGCGGCTGATTAAACTTGTTTGTGTGTGCAGCTGAGCATAATTTTTTTATTATAATGAATGATACCTACCTTTTATCTCCCATATCGTTTATCTCCCATAATGATACACCTTTTTCGATCTTTATTCTATGCCTTCAAAATATAATATGATATGAATAGCACAGGTCACTCGCGGGCGAGTTAATATTACTCCCCGCAAGGAAGCTGCTAATATTATATCTATGCAACCTGACTCGTCTCTACTAAAAATGAATTACAAGTCATTTTTCAATAAAACCTCAGTTATAAGTTCATTAATGAACCAACATTACACTTATTATCATTCATAAAACACGCACGTAGGCAAGTATGAGTAAAAAGCACGATATGAGTCCCAACAATTCAAAATTAGAGCGATTTAATGACTGGTTATGTAGCCAACAACCGAGAATTATGCAGCAAGTAGATACTACTAGATTACAAACTGCAGGCGGCCATTACCGGCGCCTGAGACCGACCATCTAAGCACCGCATCAATCACGCGGCGAACGGTTGAAATTGTAAAGTAGCCCGTGAATCATATCGATGCATTTCATCTTCCTCTTAAAATTCAACAAGGTATTTTGAACTAAGAAGCGAATTAATTAGCGACTATGATAAATAATAGACTTAAAGCCTAATTTGATTAGTATCTCACGGAAAAGATCGAGCCGATATAACCAATGGGAGTTGTGACAATAAATAACTTAGGCGATCTTCAAAAACAAATCAGTATAGCGGATGTAATCAAATCTGATAATATTGAACGGATACAGAGGTAAGTGATGGTTAATGCTTATGTGCTTATATAGGGTGTTTCGTGATGTACCGTAGTTCACCGTACAGGGCGGTGCGTTATTCCAACAAGCGGCGGTGTCGCTCGTGCGGTCTTAAGCTCGTGAATACCGTAAATGTTCTCCGAGCGAGTCAATGCGACTACTGCGAACAGTTACCGATTGTCAATATCGCATTCGTCCCATTCTTTTGTCAGATCGCTATTTCTTTGGACAAGTCGATGCAAGATAGGAGCAATGTTAGTATATAGGTACAATGCTAAATTACAAGCGCGGGAAAGCACCGTCTCGTCTAATTGAATTGAGTATCAACCGAATTGATTTTCAATCGATCCCGTTCGAACTGATTTCAAAGAATCTAACAAACGTCACTGTACTGTTAGACGCCTCACTTCAGTTTAATTCTATTAATGTTTTGCATTAGCCAGTGTCGATATATGAGATAATACACAATTAGGCGATAAAACTTGTAACCTGATCCACTGATTGATTGGCACTGCAGCGCTCATACTGTCAGAAATTAAAAAATTCAATTGATATGTAAGTGTTACTAAAATAAAACTTTCGCTATGATAAAATCTGAACAATTAGATATGATCAATAGAGATTTCTGCAATAAAAAATGACCTGTTTTTACTACCAATGTTAAATGAAGGACGATACAAAATAATATGTTAATTATAATAATATGTAACTTTTCTAAGTTTCAATAAATATTCATCTTCTAAGTAGGTACTTTTGGCAAAAACTGAATTGTGTGAAAAAACAGCTGTTAATTTTTGAAGTGCCTTTACAAATCCGATTATGGATACTTTCCAGTAGTAGGTATATAAAACACCTAGTTTTCGTCTTTCGTTAAAAAGATTTAATCTTTTAAAATTTGTGAAATTAATGGTAAGAAATTAGAGGCAATTTGTTAACCACTACTCTCTTAAAGTATTCATTTAAAATAATGACATGTTATTTAGTGTAATGTCGTTACACACAAACTATTAATTAAATGAAAACATGTCACAGTGGTAACAAATTCCAAGTAAAATATGTCACTATGCATGCAAGTACCTACAGTATAGTATAGCATAACTAAAACGGTAACTTTCACCGAAAATATCTCACATTTGAGTGATAATGTATGCGACAAGGTAGGTGTAATTAATGGTATCATTTGAGAACTCATTAAGCTTTCGCGTTCTATTACATGCCATAGACAAATATGCAAGCGGAAGCGACGAAAAGCTTTCGAAGTTGTACTAACGGTTAATCAGGCATGTACCTATTGGAATAACTTAATGAATTTTAAAGTTTGATATGTAACTGCTATATTCATCACGCACACTATTCTCTTTGACTTCATTACAATATATAAAATAAATAAATAGTAAATTTGGGAATGTAATTTAGTAAAGTACTAGAAAGTAATACTTCAGACTTTTTACTGCAACATTTTCCAAGATAAGTAAAGATTAATAAGTGCACTAAAACCGTACCAGTTTCTATTATTACAAGACAAAAAACATCAAATCATAATTTACCGTAAGTGCAATACGGTCTCGAAAAGAAAATAACGCACAATACCATTAAATTAAATATGGTTTCCAAACCGCCAATAGACATGAAATCCATAGATGGCTTACAAGTGGTTCACCGGCAATAATCTATTGAAGACGTATGCGATCACTTTTACTGTTATCCAATTTGGAGCGCATCGAGGTTGGTTTCCGCTTTTACACGGTTTGTGGCGAGCGGTTCCAGACACATTGTTATTAACCAAGACCGTATCATTGGAATGCCTGAACCGCGGAGGACGTGTGGCAGACTGACACACATTCGACTCGACCTTAGCATCACTGGGCGGCACGTCACTAGAGACGTGGTCCGCACAAATTCCATATCACATCTGATTTCCCCCAGTGCACGTTCCGTACGTGAATTAGTGATTCTTCACGTCAATCCGATCGCTTATCTCGGACATTTAGGTTAGGGGCTTCGTGATCAGAGATGATGATACTAGATGGTTATTATTTATTTCATGATCAGTCAGAGAATGACGAGTCATGTTTCTGATTGTGTGCAGCGGCCGTGTGCCGATTCAGAGATATATTTATTGATTTCGCATTTCACAAAAACTTTTATATTATTGTAGAAATGCATGCGTGGAGTGGTTAATAGTACCCTAGTATTCTGAAGGCAAGTTTGAAGAACGGTGTTAACGGTAGAAATTTCTAATGTTACATATGTGTGAAAGTTGTGAAAATAAAGTAAGTACTACTTACAAGATTGAGTTCAATAGATGAGTAAGAGAAAATAATTCAAAATGTTTCATTACTTAGTCATAGTTAATACTTCATTAGACTGTCCGATTTAAATGATTCATTACATTCTATTGAAACCGCAAAGACCGACTTTATGTAGGAACTAAAATTTAATATCAAATTAATATTTCTTACCTAAACGCGGCAGCTTGGCAATCGGGTTCTTCGCGGCACCATCCTTGGCATTCGTACAAAGATAGATTCCGCACAGTATAATATGCAGTGCCCGAAAAGTCCACATCCGTCAACTTCTCGAATGCCATGCGACCTGAAACAATATCGATTGTTAGAAAAATTATAAGTCACACCAAAACCCTTTACAATTTTACTACTCGTGGAATGTCGGATCCCGGGTTCAATTCCCATTCGGATAAAATTTTTAATGATGACTTTAGATTTCTGTTCTCGGTTTGTGTGTTTGAGTAAATGTCTCCTTACCTATAAATGTAGAGTTATATAGGTATTATAAAAATATAATTCACCTACTTTGTAACAATACAAATATTTAAACAGAACATAACTAATTATCTCACGACCCACTGATATCACTCAAAAAGCACGTCCAATATTGTGAACACGCAAATATATATGCGGCAGTACCCTCGAGAACATTCATAAGCAAAGGAAGAACCTACTCAAGTTCTAAGTCATTAGCTAGTGCTTAGTAAACACTTGTGTCTACAAATAGCCAGGTCAACTACCGTTTTGCAATTGCTTATTGATGTTACTGAACACACTTTAATGACATAGTCTAACAAATTATGTTTATGCCTACTTTATTATTACCCACCGCCATTGCTTTGTTACTGATTGCTTACTGTTAAGTTATAAGGGGTGTTATGGATAGCTAATTTCAGGAATTTTGTATAATTGAATAATACCACCTTTTGGTTAAATTTTCTTTCTGTGTTTTTTGCTTTATAACTTTGTGTAGTAGTATAAAACTATGCTGGATCAGAACTCTTGGTAATGGGAGGTTAAAATCAAATTACTAGGCTATCACTGTACACTTAAATTCTTAGTCTACCTACCTAGTTTCGATAATCCTATGTCTTAGTCTAAGTGCACCTATTACTTTATCTAGACTAATATCGAAGCTTTTAAAGTCCAGCGATTGAATTGACAAAGTAGTGAGCCTTAGGCGTGTTTTACGAGCTAACCTATAAAATGACTACAATGGATCGCACTTTCACAAATACTTAGACCTATCGCAATGGGGTTTTACTATGAACACTGAGCTGGGCCCATACATATAGCTTTGCTACTCTTGAGGAATGAAAGGGTCACCTAAGTCTATCCTATTTTTATTTTACGGCCCGTGTAGTATAATGGATACCATGCCTTTCCGCCATTCTCTTTCGTTCGTCCTGAATTTTATTTCCCTCAGAGCCGAAGTGTTAATAATGGATTTCGATTTTTGTTCCTGGTCTGGATATGGTAGGTAATTGTAGCTCAAATGTATGAATAATCCCTGGTTTACTGATATTGATTAGCATTTATTTATTTTAATTATGACGCTTAATCTGAATTTGTAATAAGTAATACTTACTGAATACAAACGAAGCCTGAAATAAAAGAAGCGCTAGCCGCGCCAGGACCAGCGCCTTGCCCTTCATCATGAATTATCCACCTGAAACAATAACAAAAATTTTTTACAAGTCTGTAAATAATCCATCTTTGAATAAATTATTATATTTGTTAATTACAAAATTAATTAGAAAATTGTCACGAACTATCTTTCCGTTCTGTATAGAAGTTAAAGTTTAAAATTTAGACAGCAAAGCAAACAATATAGATATTTATTTAAAGTTTTAAGAGTTTCGCTGTGAACACAGTGAATAGGCAATAAAAATTCTCAATATGCATGCGTAACCGTGATGCTACCAGTGCATGTCGAATGAAGGTCAAGCCCAGCTCATTTTGGTGCGAGCCAACAGGAAAGCCAGTGACACGAATTTTCATTTATTTTTTGCAATACAATATCGCTTTCACTAGTCTTTTTATCAAGCAGATGAATGAATGACCATTCGTGAAAGTAAGTCGATTGTTGTATTCTTTACACTGAGAACAGCTGAAATCATTCTTATGCATGGTTAATGAATTGAACAGCTTTCGATCGCCTTATAATGTTCTGCTTGGTTTAACACATTCATTAAATGCCTAAATTACACATCTACCAGGCGTGGTTACACGTTTTTTTGTTTCTCAATGAAAGTAATCAATGAAAGTAAACTAACATTTCTCTTTGTAAAATGATAAAGAATTAATAAAAAAATTAATTGCGCTTGTACGAGTAACATCCTGCTCAATAGGTTCTTCAATTTAGGTAGGCAGCTTTCTCGGCAACCACCTCACACTGGCTAAAAAAAGGTATTTCGAAATCAAGGTCAGTTTTATATCCGTAGTTACTTATTGCCCGAAATGAAAATAAGCTAAAAAATGTAATTTTTTTTGCTAAAAAGGATAAAAGGGGGTCAGTGAAAGAGACATTTAAGTTATACATCATATACAAGTCAAAATTTTTATATTATTATGATTATTGGTAACAACTTTGTATTAAATATTTCCACAGTTGAATAAACCATAAAGTACGCAAAGCATATAACTTCTTGCATCAGATTTAAATATATGTTTATAGAACACCTAGCTCTACTCGACCGCTATCTAAATAGAGAAGTGAGATTCGATAGGCATCTTTTCACAATTGCCTTTGTTCAAATACTGTTAAGCCGTATGAAGACAATGCAAAAACGAAACGGGACGTAGCGAGCGCGGATGCAATTAAAAAGCAGAGTTGTGGAGCTATAAATTATGTATGGGTGACGCGTTACGTTGTCACATAATGATCATAACAGTTACGAGTATATCCAGGTTATATCACACTCACGACAGCGTGGCGCACCGGTAACGCAGATGCAGCCACCGTGTAGGCACAATATACGCTCTCAAATTGCCCAATTTAACGGTAAGGCCAACTTTGGAAACGTCGAAATGATGTAGACGACTACGCATTTACTGTATTCTTCATCCTAAACAAAAATCATAATATGATACGTGTCGGTAAAATGACGGCGACTACTTAATTCTTCAACGGTAAAGTTTATGGTATATAGGTGTATCGTTTACTATATTTGTGGTACAGATCATTTAATATTTAATATTAATTTTGTATATCTAACAATCATCCATAAGTAAATACATAAATATGGGGAAAAATTTTGCGTTAAAATAACTTTCTGTGTTTTCTATGTAATTCATTCAATAAAGGGCATGATAATTACACCACTCATAATATTAATAATAAAAGTTTAAATTGAGCGTATCCTTTATCAAATAAGACGTAGTAATATTTCTTGAGACTTTGATTGAAC
>DWAV01002843.1:0-10524 GCA_018231305.1 Noctuana lactifera | reverse complement strand
ATCCTTTCTTAGCGGATGCCTACGTCATAACATCTACCTGCATGCCAAATTTCAGCCCGATCCGTCCAGTGGTTTGGAGTCACCTTTGAGTTATATAATATTTAGATTCTTGCAACTTCTATCCATAGTTCCACCGAGGGAAAGATAAATAAATAAGTAAGAATAATTAAATCACTGAGCATTGAAGAGAATTCATTTGATTTTGACGCAGCTTTTGTCGCATTGCATAAACTGCAACCCAGGTTAGTAAAACGTGCAACGTAGGACATTAGTATGCGTCGCGTAGTGAAGAGCCGAGTGGCATCAGTATGAAGTCTGAGAGGTGAGTAAGCGCCGATAAATGATGCCTCCAGATACCTGGAACACTTAACACAGTGCAAGGCTAGCCTTTGCATTTTTATATTTTTTATTTAGTCCTCCTTTACGAGCTTGAACTTGTCCTGTTGAGAAATATGCATTAGTATATAATTATATTTCTTTTGTTGTAAAATCACCTATTTCTATTTCGACATAATATTTATCAAAAAATAACACGTAATTTTTTTTAATAACGTCACAATCATTATTAAAAACAAATATTAAGACCGACTTAAAGCTAAAAGGTAATAAATTATTTGAATCCTTCCAGACTTCAATAAATGTATACTATTTATCTACCAACATAGGCCACAGCACAGACTTCAAAGTAAATTCAAAATCAAAAAAATAATGATAAGAAAATATCATTACATGATTAGGTCACGTGCACCTAATAATTTTGGTTTGCACCTTGTTTAGTTATCAACTTTATTAACATTATACTTTTCCCTCGGCAACTGTTTGTCACCTGCTCTTTGAAGGTTTTATTTAACGTTACATAAACACATTTACCCACTAGGGCTAATTAAGATTCGTTAAGATTTCTTTAATACATTCTTTACTAAAAAGACAGATAATTATAATTTATATTTTTAGTTCAAACGATTTAGATAAAACATTGTATCTTCTGTGACTGTCACACAACTGACGTAAAAATGATGAATCGTTTTGATGATCTTTGTAAAAGTTCACACATTCGTACTCACACATATAACGCTTTATTATAAGCTCGGTTTCAATGTACACCAACAACCAGACCGAGAACAGAAATCTAAATCTATAATTTAAATTTCTGCCCCGCCGGGGATCGAACCCAAGACCCTTCGAATGGTGGACTGGCGTGGTAACCACTACACCACGCGGGTCGTAATTTTTCTATCTTGCCGTCATAAACAGAATCTGGGATAGTCTCGTAAAATTCATAATAATAATATTTTCTGTATCTATAAACTTTTATAGTTAGATCCTTTAATAAATATAGGTACAATTATATTGTACCTAAAATTGAAATACTTATAATATAGTAGCCAAGAGGTTTATTTTACAGTTTCAATCTACCTAGTCGTGACCTCTTGAACCTTCAGAATATATTATTACTTCGAGAAGAAACAACATGTACCGCAAAAGGATTTCACTTTCGAAGGAATTTCTTGGAGATAGATAGACTTCTGGCATAATAGTTGGTAGGTATGTATTCTATACACGTAGGTATATATTACTATTATCTCATACTAATTAAATTCCTAAATTTACTTCTTGTTCTCAACTTTATTTATTAAGATGCAAAATATAATAGAAGCTGTGCAATGAGCAAGAGAGCTTTAATTAAAATTTAGATACTAATACTCTTAGTAGCTACCTCCCACCACTGGGTATGCCTTTTGCCTTTAACCCTTTTTATGCCCCAATGCTGGGCACGGGTCTCTCCCCACGGGGAAAGCCTGGAGCGTACTCCACCACGCTGCTCCAATGCGGATTGGTGAAGATATTAATTAACTAAACTTAAAACTCAAACACAACTACTTTTAGCAACTTATTTTGCGTATATATAGTATGAGAACATATGACATGTGTTAGCAATATATGGAATGAACATAATAAATTATTCATCTACTTAACACTCGCTATATAAACTAGGTCCATGACAGCTGCGCTACATCAATCAGTATTGTTCGTTATCTTTGCACTTCGAGTTAAGGGCAACCATGCATAGTTTGAGAAGCCCTGATATCGGGGAATATATTACGTACATTTATATAAGGTTTGAAAAGGCTAATCGCTAAAATATAGGAAAATAACACTTTTATAACAAAGACACAAAATTTTAATTGACCTACTGTAAGTAGTTAGCTATTGTACTTAAAATTTAACCTTTCGTGGTATAACCAATATAAGGAGGGAAAAGATTCGTGCAGTAAAGTCAATTATAGTTAGCTAAGCAATATCTACATACAATCACACACTTTCCTGTGGCAAATGTCTTACTTATACTGATACGATATTTTATCAGTTAAAATATACCTTTGTAATTTAATTACCTATCAATAGTAATAGTAATAGTAATAATGAGTACCTACGTGTAAGCATATAATTTTGTCTACTAACCTTCTTTAACATAATTAACCAAGAAAGTTGTAATTAGATCTGTTAAACTAAATTATTCGGTCTCCTTAAACTACTAAAGCTCTATCTTGTTATCTTGTAACAAACTATCTAATTTACCTAATAACATCAAATTTTATATTTTTTTACACCTTGCTGAATAAATTATGAGCCGGCTTATTATCGTCGACCAATAACTCAAAAACAGAATTCCAACGTAAAGAAATTTAAAGTGTACACGTGCGATGCGCCGGCGCAGTTGCATCCCGCGTGCGTTGCGCCCGACCAATCACCGGACCCTATGTCTCACTCGAATCATTTAGTCGAATCCCGGCCGCCGAAGAGACTAGTCGTGTCGATTATCGCGTCGGTAATTCGACGTGTTTCGGACGTTTAAAAAATTCATCGTTGACACTGAAAAATGTGATATCTTGTGGATATGTGCCTCTTTCCTGAATCGACTTTACAGTGCTGATGGATTGTTCGTGTTCAATACTTTCGGGTTCATTTGTTTGTGTATGTCTGGATTGTTTACTATGGTGATCGTCAGCGTTTTTAACAGGTTTGCAATTTTTTTAATTTACCTTTTATTTTCTTTTCTTGCATGTTTTAGTGAGTTATTATTATTATTTATTTTATTGTTATTTTACTAAGTTTGCCACTGACATTTTTATCATTTATTATACTCATTATTTCTAGTACGATGTGTATGATTGCACTATTTATACTACAGGATATAGGTAGGTACTTAATTTACCAAGCGTTACACTTTTCGTTACGTTTCATTTGGTTTGTAATGTGGAATACATAAAGTTATGTATTAGGTCACATAACTGATAGGAGCTGTTCTAGTACAATTTTGATTGTTTGCGTTTGTTACGTCGCTTTAAATATTTATTTATTCATCTACCCGTTTATTTCTAGACATTTTAATTTAAAATTGTATTCGGTTAGGTTAGCAATAAATAACGTAAGGTACGACTTAGGTTGGCAATAAATTCTCATAAAATCGCAATCATGGCTTTCGACATCAGCCATCAGCTTATCTACGGAAATGATGGAAGCAACATAGGTACGATGATGTCAATTCAAAATCATCATGCAAAGTTATAATGTTAGCCCCAAACAATTTAAATTAGGTACTAAGGACAGAAAAAAAAAGCATGAATAAAATTGACAAAGAAATCTAATTAGACACTTGATGTACCTAACTATATAGAGAGTTATTGGTGAACTATCCTGCCAGCTTGGCGTGGTAGAAAACAAAACAAAAAAACCCACATACTCCTCTCCTAATGATGCGAACCATCTGTCATCGGGCACTAAGGGCAAACCCCCTGCAAACAATAAACCATTAAATGACAGACGCCATTAACACATCATCGTTTGGAATGAAAGATTTTTTAGCTTTCCCAACTAGGTACCTTGGTATTGGTATGTATTATTATTTCTGGTTCAGACATCTCATGTAGGTTCATCTCATGTTTTGAGCTTAGTAAACAGCTTCCTACATACATCTATTATTAGCTACCTATAGACGATAGGACTAGGGACTTGGAATTGGCTTTATACAAAAAATATGAAGGCAATTTAGCTACCTACTTATGATTAAAAATGATTGAAATTGAGTAGGTAAATAATAATAAGACCAGATTATTTACTTAATTTAAATACCAATGTCTGATCAGTTAATTACACAAATCGTAGATATTTAAATTGCATGCTATTAATTTAAGCAATCAATTTGAAGTTGTTGTTATTAAGTGTTTGGATAAGTAAGTAATTAATTAATCATTCAAAATAGGTAGTCAAGGATGTTATTAACTTAATTCCATTTCAATCAAAAAATTTTAATAATTTATGCTCAGGATACTTCCAGATGAAAAACGTCAGTTATGGATTAAAAAAAAACACTTCCTTTCATTTCCAAGCGTCGTCAACGATGTTCAATTTAGCATGGTACCTTACTAACCAACATTCTGCGACACCTGTCAACGCACTCTTGCCATATATCCGTCCCACTCTTCCTGGAACTGCTTGTATAACTTCGTCACAGTCTAACGCGTGCTATACTGTTCTTTATTCAGTTGCCTTTTTTCTCCCATTCGCGGCCTACCTCTTCCTCTTTGCTGGAGTAATTTAGAAATGAATAAGTCATTACCGCTCCCACTACAATGTAATTAGAAACTTGTTTGTTTGGTTTAGAGGTAATTTTTGATTGGCAGCCAACAAAATGGATGTTTGGGCTTGTTTCCGATTACGCACGCGAAATGGAAACTGACTGATCTTTGAATATGCATGTGCACGCGGTACAGCTGTGTTCACTAGCAAATTGTTCGCTCTCAGGACTATCGAGTGTTTGTTTTTCGGCCCCTTGCTTCGTGTTATAGATACCCGCCATAAGCGTCCCAATACTCTCAATGTAAACACTTCGAGCCCTTGATTGATTAGCTCTCGTAAGTCAACGACCCAACTAAGTTGTTATATTTATATCCGTAACAAAACTTGGTGTTAGTAATTAAAAGTTTTTGATAGACAGTTGTTAATACTAGCTGCTAGCATAGCTACTAGCATGCTAGCATACTTACTTATACTCACAGTTTTTTTTAATCTATATTATATCTGTAAACATATCCATTTTAACATAATTAATAAAAAAAAACATCAAACTAAATTATTTCTTACTTTTTTTAGGTTGAAATCCGTTTCAAATATTTTCTTACTATAAAATAAAGGCCGATACAGAAAAAAAGCTCGTTTCTCCTTTAAAATCAAGTACGTACTTACAATATTTCGTTTACAGTAAAGCTTTAGCCTTATAGTGAGCACACGTGACAGCTAACGTCTGCGTCACTATATCACCTAACGAAAGTTTCAATGATAACTGAGATTAAATTTTACTATAGTAAAAATAAGTATACAACAATAAAACAAACAACATCTTAAATTTTATGACACTTTATTAATTGTTCAAGCTAAATCCCACACCAGTGACCTTAAACATGAGCTTCATAGAAACATAAACATGTTCTCAATTGTAGATGTTAACCCAAAAACCGAATAAGCTGAATAAAGTTTCCCATATAACATGAACATTCTCTTTAACAACACAATTTGCGGTACTCGTGTTAATTAGAAGAATTATGAGAGAATCCCATATGAAATATGTAATTGGAATAATTTATGAGACAGCTCCTTTACATGAAAGAGCCGAAATGTTAATGATTTGCGGAGAGTTTTAAGTTACTGCTGAGCTTATGCTGATGTGAGTATGCATAGATGCTACTAGTTCCGGTTATGAATCAGAAGAATTTTTAGTAGTAGAGAGGATAATATTTAGTAATGATGTGTACAAAGTCATCATTTACACATTTACGCACAATATGATATTATTAGAAATGTAAACATTAATTTAAAGCTACTTTTACTTTCTAACCACAGTTTACATGTCAATAAACTCGGAACGGTGTTGCTTATTCTCGTTTGCTTGGATTCAATCGAAGAAAACAAAATTGTAACGAGTTGGCGTGATGACTATGACTTTCCCTTACAATTAGCCTTTATAGACGCATATTTCACGCTCTTGTTATCTGCACTCTCCTCAGCAAATATATTATAATAACTAGGTATCTGGCGTGGAAAATGTTAATTGATTAATCATTCAACATAACGAGCATGTATGACCATTTGCTTTCGCAGAAAAAATATCCGCTGTCCATCTACCTTCCGTGGCACGGCATGTTCTAATGAAAGTTTTTTTTCATTCTGACCTGTATTTATTTCGTGTTTTTCAGTGTTTGGTTCATGGCGACTTTATTAGAATGGTCCGCCGGTATCAGCTTGATGGTACAAATCCAGATTTTTTCACGTAATTTCAACTTTTTGATCTCAAAACTAAAAAAACTTTGAGTCCAAATAATATAGATTTTGTTCAAACGATTCCAAATTATTCGACCTACATTAACGTTCGCACTCACTTTTAAAGACAATATTGAATAATTCTTAAAAACTGGCTCTTTCGAAATAAGAAATTAATTAATTAAAAGGTTTAAAAATATCGCCAATTACGTGTCATAAAAATATCGTTATAAACAATGGGTTTACCATTCATAGCTCTGAACAAAGGCTATTTTGATAATGGATCTTCCGAGTGTGTGACAGTGAATGGTCCTACTACTTTCATTCATTGTTGGCAATTTCGCAAAATGGAATGAAATCGACTTTCAACTATGATATGGGTCCCTATAGATCACCTATCGGTTCGTTAGCCATACGATTCATTTTCTATTGCCATTCTCATTATGAATGCTCAATGTGTGAATCAAAAAAGTGAATTTGTTAGTAAGTGTTAATCGTGTAATGTTCTTCATCTTATATTAAATGAGTGATAACTACTATTTTATTTATTCATTTTCTTATACTCGTATCTCCAACATTTTCAAAAGTTGAAAATTGTTTTCTTTACTTAGTAGCAGAAAACGTATTTTAAGAAGCACAATACGGATAATTTTTTACACATTGACTTGAATGCCATAGAAAGTGTAATCTACTATATTAATGGTGACATTATTGTATCCGTCAACGAGATCAATGACAGTGAAAGTGCACACGTTTCTTATATTGCCTATGATTCGAGAGCAATTTGTCGCCGCATTTGCTTTCTAAGCTTAGAGTGCTTAGATTTCAAGCTTTGTTATTAGGTACCTAACTATATTGACAAATCATCATGAACATGAAGAAGATCAATATATGTACGCCTTTGAGGTGGTAAAGGAATCTATCTGGCTCTAAATAAAGTAAAATATAATAAAACAGTTATGAACAGGCATAGAGATAGAAATGGCCCAAAAAGTAGTAGCTAAATGACATTAATTTCCGTTGTAATGAATTCAAAAATTATCTGGATTACTAAGTGCAATGATCGACCTCGACGCGAGTACTGACCTGCGGATGACGTGAGCTTTATCATTCAGTTAATAAAGTTGATATCTCTATAAATTAATTGAGAAAATATGAAGCACGAGCACTTTGAGAGGTAAATATGCCCGTGGGCGAGGACACTGCGTGATTCATTGCGGACAGACGTCCCACTCTCAAACCTGAGAATGGACAAACGGCGAAGTGATTTATTAAAGTCTTCATAAGGTCTCTATACTGTACAGCTTTATCATATCGGATTATAATATTGGGTATTGCAAATTGCGGTAAATTGATAAAATATAACTCGAGAAAAGATACTCGCAGTTACAGGAAGGAACCACAACTAAGCTAGTGCGGCTTCGTCACGATCGCAGAAATTTACTTCTAGCAGTTCTATAAAAAAACAAATGAAAGTAAAAAAAAGATAAATTCCTTGTATGGTGGGCACGTAACGTTCACATATTTTTCGCTTGAATTCATACGGATCTACTTTCTCTATCTTTTATATTAAAAACAAAGTCGGTACAGTTGCACCATGTACTTATAACTCATACCTGGATGCAGCCTGATACACCGTTCTTCATTACCTTTGATTTGTTGGGTTTGTCTCTAGGGTTCAAATAGTATATCGAAGGTAGGTAAGTAGGTTCGAATAGCAGAATTCCATTGCGTAATTTTATCTCGGGATCGGATAGACTGATTTTGATGATTTTGTTCGGTCTGTTTCTCGGAAGTTTTTTAATATACAGAACAAAGTTTGTCGGATTATTGTATGTATTTTTTTAAATTTAATGTCTATAGATCATTACCAGGACTTTATTGAAATACTCAATCTTCTTCAATCAAATTTCAAAGAGTCATCGCAAAACAATTTGGAATGTACCTTATGCTTATTATGATTCTTTGTTAATAAACATATCCATTCACCGCTGTTTGTTATTTCGGCGATTCATTTATCAACAGCAACCGCAGGTCAAATACGCATATTATTATTTTTTGCAAGCAATTATTTACGCATGTCGATCGAACAATCAATAACAGCTATAATCGTAAATCCATAGTCACTGGTAAAGAAATTCCGAACCTAACGGCATGAATACGCAAAAATGCCCCCAATTCAATATCCGATCAAAAATTGGACTAACAATAACGCGTCGAATAGACTATTGTGTATACCATCTGTCATAGAGGGATTCAATCACTGCACTCGTTAATATTGGGTTAGCTTCGTTTATCCGCCGTTGCCAATTGTACAGATTTTGCCTCGTTGTATTAGAAACACGAACCAATAAATAGTATATATGCTTGAAGCGTACACTCGCATCGAAAGTAATGTTATTACTGAATTCAATACAGCTTTTTTGGCTCTGGACGACATCCCCCACAATCGGATAAGTTTATTTATTAGTGGAGCAGTAAAATTGTTATGTGGGGTAGAATTTACGATCGAGTTTATTTCGTTGTAAGCGGGGATCTGCCAGTTGTCAGTCAATGTACCCTTTGTTGGTCGCTCATTAATCTTAGGGTTGTCGATGTCGAATGATTTTACTAGTACGCAGTGTATTACTTTCGTTTACTGACTGAATATTGCTCGTTCCGTCTTCAGTATTTTCCAATGTACAAAAATAACGTATTCTTGGCTTTATGAAAGATCTCTATTATACCAAAGCTTTTAAACATAATTAAGTTTCTTCATAAAATAAAAAATTGTATTAGTAACACGCAAGGTATTTCTCAGTAACCTTTTCTTCTCAGTAGCTCCTAATGATAACAAATGAAGCATCCAGCTATCTATCTCATAACTCGATACTTTTTGTTAAGTAATAAGTATTTTTTGTATCCGATCCGATGTGTTTTTTGTTGCCAACAATGACGGGCGTGGTATAAAATTAAAAGCAATGAGAAGACGAAAATCAAAATCTATGAACGCTTAATCGGAAGATTTGCGACGTAGCTACATGAATTATTAGATCCTTATCAATACGAAATGAATCGTACACCTTCTTTAGTATATTTTGTATCTTGCTTTTAGTTTAATATTTATTTACATCAGTAAGTATTTCAACATTACCTATAAGTATATCAAATATGACTATATTAATCTCTTTTACGTAAAATGTAATTTCATTACATATTATATATACTTCATTATTATTATCTTGAAACCAGGAATATCATTTCATCACTCGTATCTCCAGATGTCTTTTACTACATC
The DNA here is from genome assembly GCA_018231305.1 of Noctuana lactifera. Taxonomy (NCBI): domain Eukaryota; kingdom Metazoa; phylum Arthropoda; class Insecta; order Lepidoptera; family Hesperiidae; genus Noctuana; species Noctuana lactifera. The sequence continues at coordinate 929 of DWAV01002843.1, read as the reverse complement.
GACTTTAAATTAAGTGAAATAAGATTTATGCTACGCAAATACGAGTACGTTAAGATTTCATAATCATTTTAAGTGATTGATGAGACAAATACTTTTATTTGACATTGTCGATTATTTTAAAAATCCCAGATGCATAAAAAAGATCATGCAATACATAAATAAATTATATTACGATTACTGTTGTAATAAGACATTTATTACCATACTAGGTGGTGCCCGCGACTTCGTCTACGTACGATTAGTATTTCTAGCAATTCACACAACATCTTTGTAAATTGTAGCCTATGTGTTATTCTGATGTATAAGCTATATGATTGTAAAGTTTCATTAAAATCCATTCAGTAGTTTTTATGTAAAATACTACCGACCTAATAAACATCCATCCATACTTAGTAGGATTAATATAAGTATAAATATTTGGAACAGTAAATAACAATTTTTTTTTCAATCTGCAGTATTCTATTATTAAGGGATATTCGTAATTCAGTTCACAATTTTGAGGGTTATAGCCAGGAACAATACATAATATGTTTATTACACATTCATATTTATCGAGGGACCTATTGATTCGAAAAATCCTATTGTGTAGTAAATTATGAATATTTTATAGCTTATCCCCTATTTTAATTTGAATGCGGTCATTGTTAGAGAGGGGCACCACTTTGCCATGATCATTCCGGTCATTCCAGACCAATACCCATAACCTCTACTCTAAAAGACGATTCGAGTTATTGTAATGTAAGCAAATTGACCGTTAGTGAATTACTAAATATCTCAATAGCAAGAGTTTCTGAAATGTCTTGAAAGCTACCTGTGTAACAGATGAAATTGTCTATTATAAATTATAAGACATAATCTCTGATATACACTTCCTACAGATTTGCTTCGTCATTAATGTCATTAACCTTTCCTTATAAACTCTAAGAAAC
>DWAV01002842.1:0-10524 GCA_018231305.1 Noctuana lactifera | reverse complement strand
GATGGATTTTGACAGAAGAAGGATATAATTCAATATGGCGGATAGCCGGCTTGGCTTGAGATTAAGATAATATAACCGAGTCGCTTTTGTATTGTAAATATTGTAATAATAGGTCGAAATCTAATACATAGTTAACATAAGTGGGTACTGCAGTTTATAGAGATCCACAAGGAACGGTTAAAATCTATCCAAAATTATCTTATTATAATATTTTCATGTACGCATACCTAATAATAAGTACCTAAGTATGATTGTTAATTGTTATATACAATTGTTTTATAATAATATATTCGACCAATTCATAATGAGTGAAGTTGCCAATACTTGTAGTACTTGTTCCCATACTAAAAGAGTGTAGAGCCATTTCCTGTCATCTTTCTGTTCAGTAAAAACTTGGGAAGACAGTAGACGTAGGTACTGCGTGCACCACGCTGCTCTATTGCGCATTGGTGGCGTGATCGGCTTCTGATGTATTTGGATAGAAGTATTTTATGATATATTTTGTTAATAATACGCGTAGCCGTCTTTCCTTATAATTTGTCTAAAAATATCTGACGTAAATAATTAGGAACAACAGGATGTTCAATGGAATAAAAGTAAATATCCGGTAAGCAGCTGAACAATATCACCTAATTGGCTCCGAAATAACTACTTATCGTATTTATTTTCTGGAAAATAATATTCGTATATTTGCGTTTAATAGAAAATGTTAAAGTAAAATCCATCTTTAGCGCGAATCCGAATTAAATTTCCTCCTCCAACTCCTATACTATCGTTCAATCGAAGAAAACAGCTCCGAAACATAACAAGAAAGAAAGTCTTACTAATTATCACGGTTCGTTACAGACCTACTGCAGCAAAAACAAATTACCGACCAAGTAAAGGTGTTATCACACCGTTCTCACGTACGCTATTTCCAAGGCAAATCGTCATAGCGTGTGAACAGTTTGTAACTTTGTGCTACAGAGAATGAACCAGCGAAGTGGTAGTAACTAGTAACTTTCTTGGAAGTAGGTTCCGTAGGTTGTGATAGTGGAGAACAATGACAAGTATGTAAGTTTCATCAGAAAAGAAAACCTCGAATCTTTTATTTAGGTAAAGGTTGAAACAGAGTATAGGCAGAATGATTATCAGTATACCTACCTTCAACCCTTTTTTATGTCCCACTGCTGGGCACGGGTCTCTCCCCACAACCGGGGAATGCCTAGAGCATATTCCGCCACCCTTCTCCAATGCGGATTGGTGGAGATTATCAGTATTACAACCATATAAATTATAGTAAGAATTAGTATTTTTATACATAGTAAAACCAATTTTGGACTAGCCAATCAACAAAGTCTTAGGAATCTTTTAATTTTGACTGGATGTCTGTCTTCAGAGTCTGATAAATTGTAATATTCTTCTTTCAACAGTGTTGTCTTAAGACACGTAAAGGTGCGGGCACAACGGTCGCGCGGTCGCGTGGTCGCGCGTGGCCGCCTCTCGGTCAGTGGCGTGGCGGTCCCACGCGTGACGTCACGCTCCGCGAGCCAAGCGCGAACGCGAACCGCGACGCGCTTTCTAACCGCACGGAACTGTGACGGCGCGGCGTTCGGCTGGAGCGATGGCATTGATAGGTGGCGTTTCTGCATATCAAATGGTTACTGGTTGCATTGTGAAACAAACAGAACGTAATCTCACTAACTGTTACGAAGCGCTGGCGGATTATACGGATAAGAGTTATGATCAGTTCAGGCCCTTATCAGGTCGACGATTCCTCTGATGTTTTTATTTTATTTTATTTATTTATAGAACTCACAGTTCGTAAGTAACGAAACAAGTAGTAAGAAGATAATGACTAAGTACTTAAAGCCACGTCAGTGTACTTTATAGCCATAAAAAATCCATTGACCTACTTTACAAAATTGTATTATTGAGATGTAATTTTAATGTTGCAATTTACAACATAGTATTCTGTTTATTGCTCTAACTGAACCTCTGAACTAAATTAAACAAACTTAATTGTTCTTTCATATTCATGTCCTTTCTGCGATTGGATTAAAATTAAAAGGTTATAAAAGTTCAACAATTAATAAAATAATACTGAAATGTTAAATTTAGCTTTCTATCTCTATAGGTTGGGTTCATATTTAGGTTCGCGCCTAGCTTCACTGGTAGTGTGGATCCAGTTGATCGCATGCTGGTGGGTGACTAGGTGGATGGGTGACTGCTAGTGGTACATTCCATGTACCCTTCCGTGCTTCCCTTGAAGATCTAGTTGAACATAATTAACAAAATAAATATAATACTACTGGGCTGTTACAGGAAATACAGGCAATCACATTACGTTGCGACAGCGACCGACATAGAAAAGTAAAACTACTTCGAATACCAATGTGAAGACATTCTTCAGCATGAATTCGTATACCTAAGTAGATTCCGAACCAGCATAAGAGTTTGCAAATACTTTTCAAACACTCAAACGTGTTGTAAAACGTTCACAGAGCTCCATAAATCTTGAGAATGCATTGGGCACAAGTGACTTGCACAAGACTTCCCGAGAAGGTAGAACTTCGTGCATTTTCAAGAGGGCTTGTGAGTGAACGTCAGTAATTGCGTAAAGAAGTTTTGAGATCACACTTAGCTACTATACTACTATAGTAAAGTGGATTTATGATCAGGAAAAAATAACAGGAAACTACTAGATACAAAAGGATCTCTCTAGATCATGGCCAAAGTGAATTTTCAAAGGATAATAGGTTTATCAAATAATATAATATTTTTATTACAAGTATTCATATTAATCCCATATTTTGTGAGAATAAATACTTCCCCACATTTTTATCAAGTGCTTATCTTTTAATTTGCGTAAACTAAAACACAGGGCAGTAAACTTTTTGGTAACTCTAATATTATATTCATATTATCTATTCAACTACTGACGTCAAAGTAAATAATATGAGGGAATGTTATATAAATATAACTAATTTTACCTACATTCAAATAATAAAAGCAGATAAACTGTAATAGTAAACGTTTGCTATCTTTTGTTCCATTAAATTTGTGATAACATTTTTTTTAAAAACACAACAGACCATAGTAACAATTTTATCATAATGTAACTTACATGTTATTAAATGCATTATGACAAGTGATAGTAATATTTAGTCTAGATCTAGATGGACTCAAACAAAATGGTAGCATTAAAATATACTTTCACAACAGACAAATATGTTTTTTACAGAATAATTTTTTTATGAATGTATTGGGATGGAAATGTAAAGATATTGATCTTAAATGTTTTTTCTACAGAATAAACACTGTATTGGCAAAAGAAATTATACATACTACAATAAACTATTCTGGCAGTATCGACATCAGTAAGAAAGAGTATCTTTTTAACTCCATAAACTGCAGAATTAAGTTAATTCGCTAACTGAGAGTGTGGTGTTGGTATCCCAATTGTGATTTAGAATTTATCATTATTCCAAGAAAAGAAGCAGTATTAATCGGGTTAGTTTGTTCCTGGCTTTAAAATACGCGATTCGGAGAAGTCAATGTGCCGCCGATGAACGGAACGGTCACGCGCAGCGGCCGGCCGCATCCCGTGACGCGCGTCACGCGTCGCCACGTCGGTGTGAACGCGGATTTACATTTGCATATGCTGCGCATAATTTTAAGTAATACCTGTCCGTCTGAAAATTGCCCCTACTTATCATCAGTTGCCAAAGTTTGCCCACAAAAATGCTCCGTTCACTGATGTGACCAACGTGAACATGCTAACATTGCTAACAGTCTAAGATTGAAAGAAATCACACGGTTAGTAGTTTTCCTTTTCAATGAGCGTAATACAATATTTCTGTGTTGTTAGGTTGTTAAGGCAATTCGGTTTACATTAAGATCCTAAAATAATTCTTATTAAAGGTGTAGCGAACCGCCAAAATAATAGGATCACGTTAATTTATGAACGCCATCGCAGCATTCTCAAAAGCGTATAAGCATAGGCGTTGGAAGGGGGGAGCCGGGTGCCGTGCCCAACCCAAGACTTTCGGTTACCGATTCAAAAGCTGTTAGAGCCATTGTAAATATTCCTAGCTAGTCTAGCTACGCCAATGTGTGTATTGAACAGATACATAACTACACTTCCTATCTAGTTAAGTTACGATTTTTATTCTATTACTTAACTGTTCTCAAATACACCAATGATCTTGTTTTTTTCTTTACCACGTCTTATAGTCAGCTTTCTGCTTCGTGATTTTAACATGCAACACAAAAGTACGTAACGCGCGCATCGGCCATAAAATAGGTATATACATTTATTCAAATGAAGTTAATTTCGACACTCACGAGCATACTACTCAGCAATTACAACAACTGAGCAATTTCAAAAAAATTGTTATTAGAATCTTGAAAGAGGGAAAATTTGATATACCTACTCGTACCTCTTATTGTATTATCAAAGAAAGTTATCAAGGATAGGTTAGTTTAATAAATTATGTGTTTCGGATACCCCATGGGAAGGAAAAATTTGATATTACGTAAATGACGAACTTCTACTTAAACTTACTTAATTGTACTTACTACTCAATAAAGCAATGACTTCCAAGAAAGAGAACACAACAATAAAAGCGTCAAAAGATAGGGAGCAATACAGTAACAGCTGTTGTTATGAGTCAAAGCAGGATTTTCCAGTTTTGTATCACAAGCTGCAACTAAATAATTTTTTCTGACATTACCGTCTACTAAGAGAGGCAGCGGCAACGTAAAAACACTCATTGCTAGTCCGATTCAATTTGTTTCAATTGCAACATGTCAAGATTTCTTGCTTATGTATTAACTCGTTAGCCAATTAGCCAGCCACAACCGCTTCTAAAGCCGATCCACGCATAGAAACTCGGAGATAACGTTACGAATGGACGATTGTGAAACAGCCGAGTAATTACACCCATGCATACAGCTGTGTGCACGCGAGCTTGAGCGTCATCGTGAAATAATTCGGTGTAGAGGTGCGTGTTGGAATTCACAGTGCAAATATTTCCACACGAACGCTCTAATGGCGCCGATAAGATACGCGATCGACGATAACACTGTGTACTGTTCGCTCTGCCGCTGTACGTTAATGCCGCTAGGCAACAACCTGCTCGGCTGTCGGAATCCCGGTGTTTTGTACCTCTACCCGAGTCTACCTATACTAATTAATAATATACGTATATTAAGAGCTAAATATAAGGTTATTTGAGATATCGTAAACGATCCGTGCTGTCCAATGCAACAGTAATGCCATAAAGCGTGCAAGAATGTTTTCTGAGGTTTTCTGGTAGCAAGCTGGTATTAATACTAACAAAAAATTGTTACTGAATTTACTATCATGATTTATTTTATTGTAAGGATGAAAATATCCACAAAGTTGTTGTCTGATCACTTGATTTCTCACTGATTATTACAAAATTTACAATAACATTTAATATTTGCAAGCACTTGTTTCTTAAACTGCAGCCTTCGTGTTATAAATTTAAAAGAATTACACCGATGACTCACGTCACAACAAGCGATTTATAAAAAGCGAATTCTTTGAATCCGCGCGTCATATTACAAAGATATTATGTGGGAAAAGACAATCCCGGCATTCGAGGGACGATAAATTCAGAAGCTGATGAAGATTTGTATTCTCAACGTGAATCTTATGTCCCACACGCGTTCATCACCGGTCTGGCAAATGTCCAGAATAAAGATGGAGCCTGCAACTCAATTGAGTTTACCAATTGAATTGTGTACCATGAGAACATTTCGAGATCTCAATTTAAAACGATGACTAAGGAAACGTGTAAATCATTTTAACTCAAGCTTGATACACAAATGGTAACTAAGTACATAGTTAGTGAAGTTGGAACAACTCGTTGAAAGAGTACACATTGTAATAGAGAGATGCATTGTTGTTCCTTCATTGTATGTTGGAGAAACACCTAAAAGCAAACAGAACGGAGACGACATGGAGCGGCGCCGAGCAGGATAAACCGATAAACTTTCACCGATGGAAAAAAATCAAGCCAAGCTATGAGCGCATCGTCAGTCATGACCAGAGGTGTTCTAAAGCGGTCGGACGAGAAGTGTAGGAAATAAAAAAGAAAGTTTAATGTACCGTTCATCGACCCACATGCTCGAACCGCCGCCGCCATCGCCGCCGCCGAAGCCGCACGGAGCACGGATGGGGACGTGACTACGGATAAAAACGAAATTGAAAAACGTTACAACACAACACTAAGAGCACGTCCACTATAAAAAGTCTATAATAGAAGCAATGAAGTAATAAAACGTAATATTGAATAATGGACTCTGAATTCCCTTCCGATAACTAGTCAATTCTTATAACTATACAATTATATAGATAATATTAGATGATTTTAGATAGTAAGTAGGTGTACCGAAATGAACAATGCTACTTTAGAGAGGGCAATACACCTGTTTTGGTACGTGAAGTACCAGAACTAGTGGTATGTATATTGTAGTATTTAGGTATTGGTATTAGTTATCAAAATATATTTCTAATGCAATTAGTAATGCGGAACAAAGATGTAGTCGAAGAGGAAACATTAAAACTAATTATACGAGACACTGAAAATAGAATACGCCTCTCAACAATAACCATAAATTTATCCGGCGAAGAATCTTGAATTCCTATAAATCTCGGTTCGAGATCTGTTTCCATAAGCGAAGGGACTGCACTTGACCTTTTTGAATGCACATTTAAATACCAAACGACTACAGCCGACTCTACCGCTCACTTGGTTCTTGCTGCTAACGGTACTTTCTGACTGGCGATTTTTGAGCGCTTTTGAATTAACTGTTTTAGACTTTCGTTGTTAATCAGGTCTATGGAATTATTTTAATTCTGTCATATAATTTAATTGGTGTAAAGGTCAGTTTCAGATAAGCTACCAGTCGGCGAGATGTTTTCTGACATCTTCAAAATTTCTAGAACAATTAAATCATTTGAACAGATTTTCTTATTCTGAAGCATCTTTACACGTTGTTTATGTGATTTCTGAAATTGTGAATACCTTTTCTACTATTACAATACATGATGAACGTGACAGTATTTTATCACTCCTTTACGTGACAAAGTTCGAGGTCATGTTGACAAGGTGACAGGTTGTTACTTCACGTAATGTTCAGTATGATACTTGATATTCTTATGTATGGGTTACTTTAGAGATTAGTGCCTGTCTCATAGCCGTCGCACCTAGTATGCGAATTATGAATAATCGCCTCATGTACTTCCACCCTTAGTACCACCTTATCTTTATTAGGCAATACCGTTTACTTAAGCGCAGGCAGTATTAGCACTTATCGTGGCACCATTGAGGTGGTATCGGCGTGCATAAAATGCATTTTTGCCTTTACGAAACAGTTTGTTGACCTCAGATGCTTGACATCTAAAGTCGATTGCCACTTGAAGCGCGGGCTGCTTATGGTTTGCTGTTTTGTTTTGGGGTCACGAGTCTGAAGCATCAAACAGTATGCACCTATAAATTAAGTTAAATTTAAAACAAAAACTAAACTTAATCCACTTTGATTCCTCCTTTTTATTCTCTTACTCTTCAATTCGTGTATTTCATAGCAACATTATCTCCAATCCACAATAACCCACCTCCAACAAGATCAATGCCCTTGGTTCGATGGCACAACTCCACAATCCTACAAGACAAGTACGGCGACCAACTCGAGTGAAGGTACGAGCGGCCGGCCTTACCGTGGTGACGTCGAACAGTTAGAAAGTCGTTTGCGTCACGGCGCGCGGGTCGCCGACCCCGCACGCGCCCTGCTTGTGGAAGTCGTAGATGACGCCAGGGCTGAGACTGTTGGCTGTGTGGTGGAGGTTATGTAAGTGTCCTCCATCCACAGTAGCATGATGGTTATGTTCGATCTAAACAGGTTTGTTGAGGAAATTCAAAAGAACTAAAAATCTCTAATTGGTCTCGGTAATTGGTCTCGTGGTCTCTCGTGTCGCGCATCACTTTTCAGGATTTCAGTAAGAGATAAGTAGTAGGAAAAAGATCATAAGCCACTTTGTTTTTTTTGTTGATGACAGATGTTAATTGGTCACTGCAATGCATGGACACCAACGTCCAATAGGAGATAATTCCTATCTCAGGTCATACGTGGAGAAGATGCTTCTCATAAAGACTGAGATGTTCTCCTCAAATACCTACCGTATCTCTAGAATCTCCCCAACCGAAACACAAGAACTTGTCGCAAGACTTGCTTCACTGTGTAGTTACGAGTTGTTATGCCACCTACAATTGTTTTCTGCTTAGCCCAAAGATAGACTGGCCGAGAATGCTTTTAGAATTAAGTCTGCCTCTTGCACCATCTTGTTATTTGATTTTTTAAAGAATAAATAAAACAACACCTGACACCCCTGTCAGTCACGTACTACGGCTGCGGCGATGGCCTCGTTACAGCGCGGACATTCGCACCAGCTGTTAGCACGGTACGAGCTCGGTGGTTACGACGAGCCACTTGGTGAATGTGCCTAGTGGTGTCAACAGCAGAGCTGTCATCAGAACGGCCTCTGTGACGTCACACTCGAATAAACAATTTACAATCAAGCATTACCTGTTCCCTATTATTAACTTGGTCTCTGCGTGATTCAATAAGTAGTATCTATTGGATTAATTCAAGCTTGAGTATCTTACTTGTACACTCATATTCTGAGGTTTGAAGTATGACGTACCTTATTTCATTAAAAAAAATTAGGTAGGTGCTAACAAATTTTTTTACACGAGCGCTTTAACGAATAGATTGTGAATCCTCACAATCACATCATGTACTTGCGGCAACTTATTGTTTAATTTACGCTGACGACATTGCGACCTAGTTTTTCATCTGATAGAAACTGTACAAGTACTTACATAAAAAATATGTCGTGAAGTATCTATTAAGTATCTTATCAAAGTATATACCTACTTGTCTAACTCGCCACGTTTACCAGCTTGCCTGAATGGTTGAAGGATACAAACAAGTCGAATTCCTTCTCGTGAAAGGAAGCCAGTGCAACGGTGCAAAAGAGAAAGGAGGCTTGTGTAGTGTACTCAAGTGCTGTGATGTTATTTAACTGTACCCAGCATTTACTTCGAACTGTTACACCGATAATTAACAATGCTAGTTTGTTTTTCAACATGAATTTAAAGACCAATTATTATGGTCACTGAAGCTCAAAGATATCCCACAGTACAGTCGGCTCATACATATTTAAAAGCTACCTGCATGTACATCACTGTGTATACACGATTAGTATTTCACGGTATTAAATTGTGTAATGGTGATACTTTCTCGATCTCGACCGACGCTTAGTTACTATTCTTATTTAATACGTATCCATATGTGAGCTGACGTGTGTTCCCCCGCCCAGAGGTGACGGAGTTGCGTGAGCGTGGCGGCAGGCAGTTCGACGGCCGGCCTTAGCCCAGTTGTGACTTGTGACACAGAAGGGCTGTGGCCTGAGCAGGGAGCACTTACCTTGCCTTACAAGAAACCTAGAGAGATAGATACCTAACTCTTTAGTGCACACCAATAAAGAGATTTTAGAAAAGGGCGGTCTTCTCGCTTAAGTAGCAATTTCTTCCTGACGACCTTTAAGACAGTAGAAATCAACGGAAATAGTAAATAAAAAAGGGGGGGTACCTACCTATATAATATATTATGAAAAAAAGATTAAAAGACAGAACGAACAAGACAGTAGGATTTGAAAATAATGGTTATTACAAGCACAAAAATTATTCCTATAAGTTATGGATACTTTGTAACTTATGTACACTTACATAGCATTTTTAGAGAGAAATTGAAAATATGTGATTGAAAAATTGGTAGTGATGACCCATAGCTCATTATTAATGCCAACTTTAGGGAGCCACTTTAAATTTTATTTAAAAAAAGAAAATTAATAATAATAAGGAATCAGGGAATAAAAACACTATCGCTTTTAAGTGCTACAGAAAAAAAATCATTTGGATTTCAAAGACACTGCATTAAGCTCAATAATTTTTAGAAAAGAAAATGGTCAGAGATTGAGGGGTTACTAATTTAACGATAATAAGATATCCGCCAATCAGAATTTTCTGTGGGACTGTGGGGAGACATCTACCGTGATATCAGGGTACAACTCCATTTATTACTTAGTTACTTTTCAGTTTTATGTTTTTTTTATAACTTTACATGTAACTAGTTGATTCTTCGTGTGTTCTCTCGTCAGACGTTCAATGAAATAAGGTCGTGCTCGAGCGTGGAATTTTTGTGAAACGTTCTCATGAGTGGTTCTGTTCTGAGCAAAAACTTCGCGTTCATTACATTCCAAGCACACTATGTCGTTCGGTTTTATTTTGCTAATACTACTCTGTTGTCACACTTACGTAGGTACTTAGGTACGTTTAAGTTATAAACATAATTCATAAGTATTTAGTTGTCTAATTACAATAGTACAAAGAACAAAATTTACTTTTGGTTTAAATTACCGTGTGTGAGTTAGCCCTAAATACTTTTTTTTTG
>DWAV01002841.1:0-10524 GCA_018231305.1 Noctuana lactifera | reverse complement strand
CCGCTTTACGCCGCGCTAGCTGTCGGGTTGTTATTTTTTATGCTGTCCTCCGACACTACCTACTTCTCGTGTTATAACATACTTTTTAGAACATGTTGCTATAAAACTGACTAAGTCACTGGTTCTTCTTATTAAGGACTAGCTGTGCCACGCGGTTTTACCCGCGTTAAGAATAGTAACGAAATGCCTGTTAGCCTGTAACCTTCGTCATGAATGCAGCTATCATGTACAAAAATAATTTTTCAAATCGGTCCAGTAGTTCTTGAGATTAGCGCGTTAAAACAAACAAACAAACTCTTCAGCTTTATATATTAGCATAGATATATCACGTTTACATAAGTATCAATATAAGATGTTAAGAAAGTAAAAAAATACAGAAGGTTTTGCCTTTACATCAATTTAAGGGTACGTACAGTACACCCTTAAATTATAGTTACATATAACTTTCGACGAATATACAACGAAAGTCTCGAGGCTCGAGACAAATATATTAACTTTATATACCTATTAGCGAAAGACCTCTCGTTATTTGCATTAGTATTAGAATTGCAATTTGAGCACGTGGAAAGGTCCTATCTGAGGTAGTGAAATCGAAAGCTTTTGCAGCGTCAACATGAATTCTACGTATTGTATGCAATAGAACCGCATTGATGATGAAACACGTGTGTGGTAGCAACAACGGTCTTGTTGGGATCATTGCTAACAAATAAAATAATCCTGTTCTTTGCTACTAGAATTATGTGCATGTAGGAACTTTTCTTGTTGCTTGCCTTCAACCCTTTTTTATGTCCCACTGCTGGGCACGGGTCTCTCCTCACAACCGGAGAAGGCTTACCTAAGCCTAAACTTACATATACCTACATGAAATTTTAATAACTAAATAAAGTTTCTTGGATGTGGTCATAGTTTTAGTAAAATAGTTTTGAGTTCAATTGTACTTACTAAATAACACTAGAGTTATTGTACCTACTACTAATATTAATTCAAAGACTATGTATGTCAGAAATAAATAAAATATAATGTTACTCTATGTAGATAGTACTCGTTGTATTTTTGTTTATTTATTTGTGGTAATTTTTTTCTATTATTTTTATGTGTTTTTTGGTGGGTATCATTTTGTTTGGCATTAAATAATTTTACGATTATTAGTCATAGTAGTGAAACATATTAAAAATTAGTTAGGTGTGGAGCTCCTCGTTATTCAAAAAGTTATCTTAAGTAGGTATGTAAAAATAATATCAAAAAGTACTAGATAATTTAACAATTTGCACTTTTTATTGCTATAAATAATTAGTAACTATTTACAATCAGACTCAATCATTATGATTAATTCCTGACAATAATTAACTTAAGGCCGTTAATCGTGGAACATAATCAATGGTGGGCAAGAAGATGGGCGGGGGCGGGCGCTGCGTGGTGCGAGGGAGCGGAGTGGCTGACGACAGCGTTGAAACCGCTGTGGTCATCAGCGGTGTAGTGCACGGTGCGGACGGAACCGTCAGCCTCCAGGAGAGAGTACTCGCCGTGCACGGCGTCACCGTCGCGGCTCTCGTGCTGGGACTTGTTGTCACCGGTGTGACCGTCAGCAACGGAGTAGGCGAAGTCGTATTTGGGGTGTGCCTAAAAGAAAAGAAAACACGACGTTAAATACGAGTACGTCTTTACATCAGTAGTTTCACGTTTACAGATATCTATGACCTTTTGATTATTCCTGAATTCATAAAATAAAATTATGATTCAATAATAAAAATTTTTTAGAATTTGCTAAGATTGAAATAACACTTACATATTCCTCAACATGAGAGGTAGCTACGAGCTTAGCGGCAGGAGCAGCGTAGTGGATAGGTTGAGCGGCGTAGTGGGCGGCGGGAGCGGCGTAGTGAGCCGCGGGAGCGGCGTAGTGCGTAGCAGGGGCGGCGTAGTGCGCGACAGGAGCGGCGTAGTGCGCAGTAGGAGCGGCGTAGTGCGCAGCAGGGGCGGCGTATGCCACAGATCCAATAGCACCATGGGGTTGGTCATGACGCAGAATGCTTTGGGAAGAAACGGCATGTCCAGAGGAGTAATGGGCAGGAGCAGAGTGGTAGGCGACGGGGGCCGCATGGTACGCAATGGGAGCGGCTACTGCAACTTTAGCCACAGGGGCGGCCAGAACTTTAGTGGCGATGGCATGGGGCTGATCGTGACGAACGATGCTTTGGGAAGAAACTGCGGCCGCTGAAGAGTAGTGAGGCTGAGGTAGGAGTCCAGCCGAGGCAACAGCCAAGGCAGCGCTTAGAGCAACGATCTGAAATAGAGATAATATTTAGAAAAATGAGAACATGAATGAGTACCTACATGATATGTTCTTATTTTCATTTGAATGTGACTTACTTTGGAGAACATGTTGGTTTGTATTCAAGAGTTCAACTGATGTAACTTCATCGTGAAAAGTGGTTTATATAGTGTGCATTTTTTGGGCGCGACAAGGTCGACCAGCCACGAAGCTACTGGATGATGGATTATTAACGCTTTCTTACTCTAAGCTTTTCGTTTAGAACTCGGTTATTGTTTTGTTTGAGTATAATAAATAGCTTCAATTAAACTTCTTACCTCATAGCTTTTATATTTTATAAGTACCTGCGTATTTTTAATGCCACGCAAATAAAATACTTAGTGATATTATTATTATGAGTATACTCATAACTTTATCCATTTGTCTATTTATTTATTATAATAAATTTTAATTTAGCAATAAAATGTATGTTGGTAGCTGGAATTTAACCCATTTATCAATAATGATATATGGAATAATCATAATATTAACATACATATTTTTTCAGAACGCATTTAATAATGTGGTTAAGAGACTATGGGTCTTACTTTTACCGCATGTAACATTATATCTACTGATTTTTTAATTAATAAATTAATTCTGAACAATCTAAAAGCTCGTTAATACTATTCATGAACAGGTTTAAACAACAAAACGAAAAATAGATGATGCGATGTCAACGAACTATAACATTAAGTTAGCGGTCACTAACCTTCTTATGAATGAAGATGATTCACACACGCATACTATACTATTTACAATCTTCATCAAAAAGCGCCATAACGTCTACAGGTTTTCGTAATAACAATAATTGACATACCATAACAGTGAACGAATTACAGGACCAAATACGGCGTTTTGCGATTTGTTTCTCAAGACTTTAGCCCACCATAATTAGTGTTTTGACACAATTATGACACTAAGCCATGAAACGAAATCGTAATGGTCGTTCAATGATTTATAATGTGACGTCATCTGTCTTACAATGATTATATTCGTGGAATAAGTAGCCTACACGTAAAGTGTAGAGGACACTTAAAACGCTTTTACCCAAGTCCTTTCATGGCAAAAGAAGCAAGGTTGAAGTCATTTCTTTTTTAATTTTCGGTAGTCAAGTGAACCTGTTTTGAATGTTATTATGCATTTATTTAATTAATTAATTTTTATTTATTTAATTTCGACCGCCACTTGGATGAGTTCTGTTTCAACTTCATATAGTTATAAGGGTGAGATCCACTTAGTCCTCTAATATGCATTTGATCATGGTAGAAGATTACCACTATTGTCTAAATCTGCCTTATGTTTAAGATTACCTGATGTATTTTTTATTGTTCATTTTTAGTTTTCAGCCCGAAATACAAAGCAGACAGAATAGCAAAAGTAAACAAAGTGATTCCTAACTGGAGAAGTGTGTCACACTCACCCTTCTATTATTGAGTTTATATATACCCACTTGTGGTACAATGTGACTAGCATAACAATTTTAGATACTTTGTATATGAATTCAAAGAAGTGTAACTGTAAATAAGAAAAGACGCAAAAATAATTCTTTAATTTCTCACTGATCCGGTGACATTTATCATTAATTATAGCAAGGCACTAAGTGAACGAGTGACATGATTAATTTATGATTGATCGATTACAAAGTTAAGCCCATATGGTTCTGAAAACCTGAAATGTTTCTTCCTGAACGACTCATAATCTATGACAGGTGTTATAACATAACCGATGTACCTACACTACATACATAATTTCATCTATCGGAATTAAAAGAAAGCAATGCCTATTGCATTGTGAGCGTGAAGCCAGATATGACCCAGTTTTAAGGTCAGGGATAACCAGTCGCATATTTGACCGGTTCGCGTCACTGTTCGTTGCATTACGCTTTCATATGTAAGTATTAATGTCTGTGGATTACAGTGTGGTCTAAGTGATAAGAGGATTATTTAGGAAAAATAATAATCCTCTTATCACTTAAACCATTGTAAACGATGGCCTTTTAACTGTTTCATTACTATACGGATTGAGTTCAATTAATTACTGCTCTATCTAAAGATTAACGGGCAATTTTAATTTATTGTTCCATCAATCCTGAATGATCAGCTTTGATTTAAAACAAAAGATCTATAAGTTCCAATCATTTCCAAACCTGGCTATATTAATATTATAATATATGTGTATAACTTTCTGGAAAATCTCGTAGTAAGTAGTGGGGTAATAATATATTTATAAGTAGGTACGAGTATTATTTAAGTTACATTCTAAGAGAATTATATATTTTTTATTTAAGCAATAGGTAAAAACATACGAAGGCATGAAATAAAATATTTATTTGACAGAAAAAGTGACCAAATATCTTATGAAAAATCCTATCGGTTACTACGAGTATGATGCGTAAATATAATAATATATTTTTTATTTCCTTCATTTTAGTATACACTTAATTGAATGGAAGCTTATTATTAATTTATTATTTTATTCCTATAAATATTCTCTTTCGCTTGTAACTTACGCGTTTGCAAAAAGCCCGAGGCATTGGCCTCCAAACTGAGGGGCGAGTGTCAACAACTTATCTGGCACTTATGCTGGCGGCTTATTTAAAATAGATTAGTTTTCGTAACAAATCTCGAACTATAAAATTTTAAATGAAGTCACGCGTGGGACTATTGAATTATTATGCTTGTTAAATAATTAATTCCTAATAAACTGTTTTGTTCGTTACATTAATTTTTACGCATCTGACTATTGTTCCAATTGAATTAGTTTTTACAACCGGAACAAGCTAATAAGAATATATAATATTTAAGAATAAAAGTGTAAGGTTTAACTAAAGCTTTTTTAATCAAATTTAATGTTTACATAAATTATCGTAATTTACTGTTTGCATGAGAAATTTAACCAGTTACACACCTTCAATAAGGTTTAGAGCAAAAACAACTTTAAAATTTAAATATTGTTTATACTCATACTCTATAATAATAATAAACTAAAAAGGGTTACTTGCTTCTATACCACGAAACTTTTTCATTATTGACATCAACACGTTTATATCAAAGGCTTTATCAACGTATCATGGTCAATAAAGACGCCAGCCCACTCCAACACCGACGGAAGTGACTGCAGAATTTCATTAACGATTTACATTACGAGTAAATACTATAGAATAACTCGTATTTACTCAATGATGTTAAGTTATATCATTCTGTCAAATATTAATATTATTTATACGTGTATCTATTATTATATAGGATGTATGTTTGTTATATAGGATGACGTAGTTATAAATATCTAGTATTCTTGCAGTAATTAATAAAAAACCTATTTTCAAACAATTCAAAAGTTTATTTACCAACGAAAGTAATAAATATTTCTGCTGACTTTTAAGTAGGAGTTCTTTATTATGTTTATTATAAAAAAATCATACGATTTTTACAATTTTTTCATTGCTATTTTCTTAAAAATTACAAATTTCATGTTTAAATCCAAAAAGTGGCTCAAAGAATGCAGAACTTGTTCATAGGTAGTTCACTCCACACTGTGGCTCTGTGACTTTGAGTTCCGGCGTCCTATTATAAAATATATTTAAATTAATTCATTTTTATGAGTAAGAGCCTTGCAAATCTGGTTTTGGGTATGAAGTTCAATGATTAACATAATGTAAGTTATATTCGGTAATTGGATAATAATAATATGTAACTGTCTCCTTGTGACAAAATTTGCGGTAGTGTTCTTGTCAATTTAGATCATTATGAATGTGTGCAGTTATTCTAACCACATTCCGACTTAATCCTAAACATTAATTCTTTTTCGATCTCAATTAAGATTACATTTTTCATTCTCCAGAGTGACCTCAATCTACTATTATTATTCATAACAACATAATAATATTATTGTAATATTTAATAAGTCTTAAAAATAATTGAAAATTTTATCTTTTTCAAAACAATTAGGTCATACGACTAGCTAAGACCTAGTTGAATCGATGGCGTTAGATATACCTACTTAATGGATTAAAGGTGATAGAAATCAATATAACAAAATAAATTATAATAGTTATTTAATTAAATCCTCTCACAACGATAATAGATCATACAAGATTGTAGCGATTATTTAAACTTAAGTAGGTAGGTATGACTCGTTCATGTCTCTGTACGTGCAAAAGTAGATCGAATCGGTTGCAAAATTTAATCGTAAAATTAAAGTTCAATGAAGTCTTGCGAAATGTTACCAGCAAATAAAGTCGAGACAAATATTTTTTTGCAGAAGCATCTTGTAGCATAGCATATTATTGTGTGACATTTTTGCAAAAATATTTATGGTAATTTTTTCACGGCGCAACGTATCGATGGAATATCAAAGATACAGTTGTCTTTCTCGTAGCTACGTTTGTAGCTACTCTTATTATATATTATAAACAAGTCTATCTGGGCCTAAGACTGCTATTGCTATCGTCTCGTAATAAAGTCGTAATCGTTTGTCACTAGCATCTTCTAGACAGTTCGTAATTTAAATTATGCGTGCGAGCGAACTATGTAAGTTCTACCACTGGTGCAAAGGTTGATAATTTGCAAACTTATACGCCCTTCGCAGCATGACGGCGTGTAAGGTCATCTTACGGTCACCCATCCAAGTCGATGCCCAAGATTTTTTTAGTATTCCATTGCAACGCACACTAGCTTGATTTGGTTTTAATATATTGTGATAAATGTTATTGAATATGTTCTGTCTAAGGTCGCACATGGATACGACTTACGATACATACTAACCACGATAGTATGCTAGATTTACATTTTGCATTCCAATATCAACATTTTGATGATATAAATTTCTTCATTTAAATAAATAAAAGTAAATTTTAAGTTTAATTATATTCATACATCTAATAAATGAGACGACAACTGTGTAGGTACCTATTGTACATTAGTCGTGCAATGAACTCATATTATGTAGATTTTATTAGTCGTGCGTTTAGGCTATTAGGTCTTGAAATTTAGAAATGTCTCTTCTCGCTGTAGTATTTAATCTAATTATAATTTTGCTAGGGAGACAGCCATTGAGCTGTCTCCTTTATATGACGTGTGATGTAATGTTATGCGTTTATCTCGATAAACAATGCAATTGAATAACAGTAATAAGGGTATTGTTTATGATTCTAAGAAAGAAAATAGGTCTTGACAGACAAATCTCAATCGTTCAATAGCTTGATACACTTTCGGCAGTTATAAAAACCGGTGAAAGGTCCGGCCCGGCCCATCGGTATTACAGGACCTACTGGCCGGAAGCAAAAAGACAATTACACATACATCAAATTATAATAATTGTTATATAATATACGATTTCTCTTAGTGATTAGTGTACGTATATAAGTGGAGTATTTGCATCTGGTCGCACACTTCCGAGTCCCGTTAAACTCAGACAAGATGCTGTTTTATTGTTCTGTAAGTTGGTGTGAAACTTTTTAAGAAAGAATTTGTTTTCTTATAAATTCACATTGTAATAAAACGGCTTTGGACGTAATTTATTAACTGTGATTAATAATAATCATGACATTTCTATTTTCAAAAAGTTGGTTTGTTATAGAAATAACACAAATCAACATAGTGTAGTGATGCTTATTATTAGCATTTCTGCTGTAATCTATCATATATTAAAGTAATTTAATATTTTTCATTACAGATAGTAATCGGAGCCACAGTTATATCGATAACTTACGCAGAGTCAGCGTCCAATCAGGCTATTTCGTCACAAAGCTACGAACGAGGGGACGTACCGTTATTCTACAAACACGATGTCATTCACATATTTACAACCAGTAAGCCTCATGTATATTCTAACCACCAACCTCAACAGCAACACCAATATAAAACGAATATTCCGCCTCAAATAGAAAACTATCGACATATCCAGTACGCCCCTTTGCCATTGAAGAGTCCGATGCAGGAGAATCGTAAGGAAATTGACAATGAAACCGATATATCTGATGATAAGGAGACCAATGTAACTCCTGAACCACATCAAGAACAAGCTGGAAAAAACTATATAGTTCCACAATTTATTCCGACACAAGCATCCAATGTCATTCGAACAGATTTTGTTCAATACGCGCCTGGATACAATCTGAAAGCGCAAACATTAAATAACAACGTAATTCATAATAGATTGTATGCGACTCCTAATCTATTGATTAAGCATAAACAAGTAAATGTAAGTAGCATTTTTATGTATCTGTTAATTAAATCTGTTATTTGTAAACGACATAGATAAATGAATTAAATTAAATTCTGAAGAAGATATTAAACTAGTGCAGTAGGTAATTTAATCTATAAATATTATTAAAGTTTGTAACTGTTATCTTAAGAAGAGGTAAGTTCACTGATAAAGTACATTTTAACTTTCATGTGAACTATTTACAGCCCCAGTTTCATCATCACAACCAAGAAAGACTGCAAGATGTACGACAAAATGTGGAAATCGTTGTCTCCAAACAATACTTTAAGCCTAATGCAATTAATACGATAGTAGCTCCTCAATTTGTCCAAAATGACAACAAGTAAGTTATTTTTACTAAGTACGATTAATAGGATTTTCTAGAATCCCATTAAAATTTTTGTTAAATTTTTATTAAATGTATTGTGTTACATAAATTGTTTATAAACTATTGGCGTTTCAGGTTTAACGGTAATCTTCTTCAGAGCATAGAAAATAGTGGTAATCTTAATCCCATTTTCTATGTAAAGGCACCCAAAGTATCGCTGAATGTTGCACGTAGTAACAACATTGCGCATACGCCGCATAAGGCGTCTTTGAATGTAAACTCCAGTTTCCGAAAATTGCCCCAGCTACCACAAAAGTACTTTAACTCACAAATCGTAGAGTTTCAGAACCCTCAGATAAATCCGTCACCAAAAAATAACGTTTACATGATTCATCATACGGTGTAACCGTAATATATTGCTAATGGTAGACTGCTTTATTTATTACAAGGAAATATATTTTAAGGACCATAATTAATAAGTGTCACGTTTATAATAAACAATTTTAGAAAACAAATATATTTTTTATTACCCTACCTAACAACACAGCGAGATTTTATCGATTAGTTAATTCACACATTAAAATACGAGTACCTACTCTCAAACGTTTTCGTAATTTCCTTTGACATTTAATATTCAGTAAACTCTCAAATTCAAGGAAGTTATAATGAACGAAGTTACAAAATATATTAATGAGGATGATCCCAATATTAAGCTGCGCTGCTACGAGAAGAAACTATCTGGTGAATGTAGTGTACCTACATTTGTCAAAAATGACCCGAGGCAAGGTTATTAGCTTCTAGGTACGAGTACATATTACAGGTTACTGGAGTCGCCGGAGCTAGTATAAAAACGTTGAGTAAGTTCTTTAAAGCATCATTCATTGATCCAACACCACAGTAATCAATTCAATATGTTTTCCAAAGTAAGTAACTAAATAACACGCAATCTATTTATTTATTAAAATAAAATAAGTTGTAACGTAAATTGCAATATTTCCAGATCATCGTTCTGTGCGCCGTAGTGGCATTGTCCCAGGCTGGTCTTCTCCCCGCGGCAGTACACTACTCCCCCGCATCAGCTGTCTCCTCCCAGAGCATCGTGCGCCACGAACAGCCACATGCTATTGCCACCAAGCTGGTCGCCGCCCCCATCGCCAAGCTGGCCGTAGCTGCTCCCGTATACCATGCCGCTGCCCCCGTCTACCACAGTGCTGCTCCCGTCTACCACGCTCCTGCCCCTGTCTACCACAGTGCTGCTCCCGTCTACCACGCTGCTCCCGTCGCTAAAGTGATCGCTCACGAAGAGGAATACGTAAGCTTACAGTTACTTAATTTTTTTTACTGTAATATAAATTGTTAAAATAATAATAATAATATAATTTTACATAACAGGCCCACCCCCAGTACGAGTTCAGCTACTCCGTCGCCGACGGACACACCGGCGACAACAAGGAGCAGCACGAGGCTCGTGACGGCGACGTCGTGAAGGGCTCGTACTCGTTCCACGAGGCCGACGGCTCCATCAGGACCGTGGAGTACTCCGCCGACGACCACAGCGGCTTCAACGCCGTGGTGCATAACACCGCCCCCCCCCCCCCCCCCCCCCTCCTCGAAAGCGCCCCCCCCCCCCTCCCAGGCCCCCCCCGTGCTGCCCCCCCCCCCCCCAACCACCCCCCCC
>DWAV01002840.1:0-10527 GCA_018231305.1 Noctuana lactifera | reverse complement strand
TTATATTTATATAAGAATATC
The DNA here is from genome assembly GCA_018231305.1 of Noctuana lactifera. Classification (NCBI taxonomy): domain Eukaryota; kingdom Metazoa; phylum Arthropoda; class Insecta; order Lepidoptera; family Hesperiidae; genus Noctuana; species Noctuana lactifera. The sequence goes on along the minus strand of DWAV01002840.1, from coordinate 10,506 downwards.
GTTCACCAATTTCTAAATAACAAAACTTTCCTAGAAATCAAGAAACGATAAAATTTCTATTGTTTCAAAATGTACCTACTGATATTACTTTTGCAAAAACTTTGTTTAAACTCTTGTAACAACTTATTTAAATTCCCTGATATTTTACCATTTATATAAAATCAGTTACTATAAAATCAATACCGAATTTCGAACTAAAACAAGCACGAATTTAAAACTGTATCTGGAATATTGTCTGGAATACGACTCTCAAACATTCGTAACGATTCCGAAGCTCGGGAGCAACATCTGTTGCTAATTGGTCCTATTCTAGTTAAATTCGGCCAGATAGGACTTATCTCCTAAGATCCATCGGGTGATTAAGTAAAGTCCGCATCTCAAACTCAATTACGCTCAAACTTCACTCAGCAATTACAATCTCGGGGCCAGCGTCCACAGCCGACAGCTGAATAGGTTTAATGCTGCCTTCTATTAAGTTTGTGTCATTAGATTAATCCGTTGCTCGGAATGTTTAAATTTTTCTGTTCCTCTTGCCACTTTAATGTATAAAATCCAATAGTATTACTTGGTAAACCTGTATAATAAATTATATCTATTAGTTTCCTCAATTAAATTTTGTATATTACTACTCGTGCTATTATGTTAGTGAGTTGATTGACCTCATGTTTCACATAATAGTTTCCTACACTGGGGAGCTTCAAAGATATTTAAATTCAATATAACTATGGAGCTGGAGCTCGGAGATGATAGTAACCATGTTTCTAGTCTATCATTCAGTAAAGTGCTAGTACATGGAACTTGCGAAGTAAGCTATCTACTTCCAGCATCAAAGATCGATGAGGAAGCAAAAACTAAGTTTGCATCACTTCCGAGGCTATTCGTGTCACAGCTGCAAATGCTCCTAGATCAGATGGAAAAGCGATTATCGTAGAATAAATTTTATATAACTGAACAGATTTAGTACACTTAATCTGTGTAGGTACATTACATAATTTACAAATTACACACAGTCCATGAAAAAATTTCAACTAGACACAGATTGCACAAACTGTTTGCTTAGACTTCCAAAATAAAATTATTACCTATTGTGATAATTTTTTAAGGTGGTCTACGGCAGCGTTAAAAGAATATTAAATTTTTCGCAAAGCTCCTATAAACAGCACCATCCAAGCCCTCGTAAAAATCAATTTGTATATTAAAAATTATTATCAGACACCTAACAGCCAAAAAGATCCAGGTCACTGGTTTTACAAAGCATTCGTTTACAGAATGAAAAAGAAAAACATTTCTCCGCAACGAAAGTGATTAATTCCGTTAATTTATCCTCAGTTGCCCCAAAATCTTTTTCGGTGCTGCCTAATCCACTATATCTTTGTCGTAATCTTTCAAATTAAATGACGGAGCGCCAGTACAAAAGGCATCTGGTGAAGTTACAACAATATTTGAAAATGGAGTGGCTTTCCCATCTTCATCAAACACAACGCTGACACCTCGTATTTCAGAACTCCCACAGGGATATGTTTGACAAATAAAGGTATCGTGCAGCGAATTTGGGAACGCACAAAAAATTGTTACGGAACGAAAGCGAGGACCTACCGCGAAATCTACAACGACCAGAATGGTGAGATCCTTTGAGCTATTTATGGATTGGGCTTGGTGAGGCCAAGAGCAAGTGGACTTGATATGCGGGCTGCAATAAAGTAAATTGTGAGCATTTGCTATACGAGTTTGGAGGAACGACGATCTTTATGGTACCGATAATGTTATGGGCAGGTAATGTTCTGTTTCGAATGTACAAATCGGTCGATTATTGTTTTACGACGCTTCCGCATTAGGGGTGTTGTCGTTTAAATGCGGACTACGTGTCGCGGTTTATCATGCTTTAGCGTCAAATGCTAATTTAAATTAGTTCATGTCCATTTATTATTTATGAAAATTTACGCTATACATTTAAATGATTTAAATTTGATGGTTACAAATAATTTAGAACAAGTTTAGATACAAACATAATAATATTATAGTAATCAATCAATGGTTGCTTTTTTAAAGTTTCTATTTTGATACAACTTGCTGCTCCGTCTATCAGGAATCGGGTAGGGATGTATTAACCCACTAAAAGCGGCCGAAGTATTTGTAGCTGCGTATATAAAGTGCGTAGTGAGACAGGCGCGGTTTATGTATCGCTATCATGGTGTAATGTGGTTTTCTGGATACGAAATCCAGAAAACCACATGCCACTCTGATTAATCGGTCATAATCAACTACTTCATATGGGAACTATCCCAACTCCACAGCACCATTTTCGAGACTAACGTCAACGCTGCCAATATTAATATTTCCAATGAAGCACCGAATAGCGCAATTCTCTACAGTAAGCGCGTTGACCCAATTCCACTGACATATTTGGCACGTGCGAATATTAATCTTCTATATGTAAAGTGGTTGCTAGACGTATTCAATTTGCTGTTACATTGTGACAGGATTAATAAGCTGTGTTAATGAATCGTTCCGTTATAGCCGTATTATGTAAGTTAAACTCGCTTGAAAGCACAGATCTGATATAGTGTAATGGTGTTGTAGACTTCCAGACGTGATCCACACTGACAATTATCTCTATTATATGACGCGAATAGTTCTGATTGCGCATGTCAATGTCCTTGAAATTAACAGTTCAATAGCACGTTGCAATGTCATGTCGACGTAATACAGCGGCTCCACATTCGACGAGTGGCGAGGGAAATAACGAGGAAAGTGACTAGGGCCGTATTAATAGTTATGTCGTCGGGCCTTCCCCGATTACGGGGAAAGACACGTGCCTAGCAATGGACTATGGAAAATGTTATAGGCAAAACCAATTGTTTAAAAAGATATGTACGAGTAGAACAAAAGTATTCTTGACATCAAAAGCATGAAATCTTCTTCAGCAGGTTGGACCGCTACAAAATTTGGTATTCCACCACTTCAACTGATATCAAGATTGTAGTGAACTTGAACGGTGGTGGAGACATAAGTTGGGATCAACGGGATACCCAACTCCCCACTTTTTGCGTCGGAGGTTAAAAACAATACATATTTTTGATTAACTGTAGCTGCTTATATACGTCTTTGTTCAATTCCAACATCAAGCTTATGCAAACAGTCGTGTCGATCGAGTTGCGATGTTGTTGATACAGCTATCTGCCCTGGTTCGATTTACGTCCAGGCAATTGTTTGTGCTTCTAATGGTGGATCTACACTGGCAGATAATTTGATTGGTCGAAAACAATTCCAAATTCCTGACCGACTTTTGTGATAGAGTTAAATTTATTTACTATCCCAAAATTACTTACGAGTACATTTGAATGATTATTTCATTTAACGCCATACTCGGAGTGTCATCGCAATCCAGAATTGAAAGATTATCGTTTTCTTTGTGTTCTTCATCTCTCATAAAGTAGGAAATAGGCGTAAAACATATTTAGATATCCCTATATACTCGCGTGTGTCGTTGGTAGCTCAATTGTAGGCACTACAGCTAACAGATACTATAAACACTATTGTAATATTATGCGGCTCATTAGATAATAGTTTGCGATTAGATTTGAGCGTATTATGCAACAGTGATTTCAATTTGCCGCTTCGTGATAGTTAGTTATAGATTAATGAGTAGGTAATTTAATTAAGATTATTAACATGATCTATAGGTACGTATGTTAAACATAATAACAGTAATTTTTACATATTCAAATCGTAAAACGACCGTTTATTGTCTTTTTATGTGTCCATTACACCCACGACACAAGGTATTTTAGTGTGGAAGTGTGAAGCCTTATTTTTTATAAACATTACACATCATCTACCCTCATGAAAGGGTGTTACCACTGCGCTAAACATAGAATAGCTAAATGTAAATTGATGGACCTCACCTTCGCGCGAACGTCCTTCATAACTCAGTATACTCTTCACTGATTAACGATAGATACTGAGAGATAGACAGCATCGATACAGTTCGATACATCATAAGTTTAAAATGTTCTTGCGATATCAAGGATTTGGAACCCACATGCATTACACGGTTCTTTTCGCGTGTCGGCTTTGGGAGTCAGATTTAACAACTGGGCTTAGCTACAATCGATCAGCACTGATTGCAGTGGCTTCTGGGTGTGGGCTGTGGGCTCATCCTGTCACCCTAAATAATAATGATAAGTTTAACATAAACAATACTATGTTAATAAAAGAAACCTTTGTTCTTTCCAGGACAGCCTCACAGTAGCGAAAGCTAATAATGTAAAGGTAGCAGACCCTTGAAACTTTGACCATGGTGGCCCACTGCGCAAGACAAGGCACGGGATGAACGCCACAATGTCAACAAAGATGCTGCTGTCACTGCTGCTGCACTGCTTCTACTTGGTCACCACCACGTCCGTCGGCGGCGGAGGTAAGTGGTACTCATGGTTTTCATCAGCTGATGATAGTGATAACAGCACTTTATTTTTTCCATGATGGTAAAGCTTTATTGCGGACTGGTATTCATAGTTGAAATAATAAATATTGATATGTATATTAATATTGAAATATTTAACTTTACCGATAATAATAAATTTTATATCGGTGCCGCTAAAAAGAGATTATTACTGGATACGTAAGTAAATTAACTCAAAAATATAGTTGTTAATATTACGATAAATTTAAAATGGATAAAAGGATAATTATAATAAATTTAAAGTGAAATCATATTGAAGTTCCGTATTAAACCTTTCTTGATCATAATATATGAAGAGCAATTTTCGCCGCAATACATAATTTAATTATATGCCAAACATACAATTCTCTTATTCGACAAAGAGAGAACCTTGTAAACATTGAACCAACCTGTCTTCCTTGACACGAGCACAGCACTGGAGTAAAAGAGACAGAATGCAAACAGCCAATATGGCTTCCGAGAGCATTGTTAATAAATTAAATTGGGAGCCTCCATACAACATCACAACAATACAAACCTCATTTAATTTCCTCGAATCTTCGAATCATGGCTGTCTTTTTGAACAACCTGTATACAACGGAAAGTCAATACCTCCTTTCCGAAGAAAGCGCTATTCATTTACAGAAACATACATAATACATCGCGTTTATACGTAGAACAATTCTTCATTCGGAGTCGCGCTTAAATATTCCCTCTAAAACCAGACCGCTACATAAGTTACTCCGTTTGTAGGATAAAACAAAGGGGTTTGAATGAGTTTCATCGCCGACTACAATTGCGGGGTAAAAATAAACCACCAGTGAAGCAAAGATTTAATATAAAATGTGGGTAGACAGCAGACTCTATGTAAATTGAACGAGTGAGGTTGTTGGTGACAAAGAAACGGGTGCTGGTTGTATGAAGAGAGATAAACTATACAGTATGTAAGTGAAGAAAATATAATAACATAGGTACCTACTCGTATATCAGGCGTTACTATGCGGAAGTCCTTTGTTACTTAACTAGGTTAGAACTACTTGGTAACAATGTGCGACTACAACGTATGATAGTGGATACACTTTTCATGCAAACGGCACCGCCTTCCCTCCCTTCATGGGAAGCATGCACAATATGCACATGCTAGCAAGGAAGAAAGGTATACACTAAAATTTATTGTAATCAAAAAAGTAATAAATAATTTAGGGAAGTAATTTAGTAGTGTAGCAGTTACGTTAGACATCAAATTTAATATGGCTAAAATACAGCAAATTGAAGCTAATCATATATCATGAAACTAGCTGTGCCCCACGATTTCACTCGTGTTAAGAGTTGTAATGTAATACCTGATACACTTTAACGTTCTTCATGAATGTAGCTATCATACACAAAAAAAATGTTTCAAATCCGACGTGTAGTTTCAGAGATTAGCGCTTTCAAACAAACAAACAAACTCTTCAGCTTTATATTATAAGTATAGATTAAATGTTTGAATTGTTTATAGCACTTGCTTCGCTTTAAGGGTTATCGTACGCCGTGAAACAATTCAGCTCTGAGCGAGACTTGGATACACTCGAGATATTCGGCGCAAGACCGAACGCTTCCCAGGTTAAACGGGTTACATGTGACCCAGATATGCTTGAGTCTTCACTACTTCGGTACTTTATCGTGAAAATTGTAACCCGTCAAAATTCGATTTAGACCTTTAGTCGCGAAGCCTGAAGTTATATGATAGTTCAGTGCGACGTTCACGTAAGCCCGCAATATGTATTGGTTACAAAATTAAAGAATTGCTTTACCAACAACACTTACAAAATTTGGTTACAAAATTAAAGAATTGCTTTACCAACAACACTTAACTTTAGTGTACTAGTTATTTTGGTTCACTAGACTTTTTACAGTGACTTTTTACAGTCACTAAAAAAGCAAAAAAGGCACAAAAAGGCAAATTATTTGCATTGCATGGAAAGTGACATTATGCTACAAAACTTTTGCAAATTGACCGATTCTCTTCTGCCCATTCTTATCAATACAGATAATATAAATATTTTTGTATAAAATACGTTTAATTAGAAATAGTTATGAATTGCCAACATTGTGATATCCAAATCCAAGCTATATAAGTATTAAATAGTGCTGAAGTGTGCAACATACATACATACCCCAGCAAACATGGAAAACGCTTATGTTAGGGATTTCGCCTTCCAAGGAGAGGATTTAAAGCTGCGACTCGGCTTTCTAAAGGCAAATGTGTTTCAATACTGCCATTTCATGTTTGCGTTCATGATCTAAATTGCAGCTTCAAATAAAATAAAGTTTGGAACCTTGTTTTGTTGAGAATATAATAATAATATAATAATAACTGTTTACGCTAGTCCTTCAATCAATTCAATAGCATCATCCGAGACCACATCTCCTATCTCTTACTCGTAAGATAAATCTTAATTTAATTCTTAAACATGAATAAAATTAAATATATTATCGACAGTTACAACATTATCTCGTCGTGATTATACCACAAATTACACGCGTACAGATCGCCCGCCCATAGATGTTAAGGAATATGATCACAGTCCAGCAAGTTACTTGAAAATTATTTTTAAGTTCAGAAAAATGGTGATAAGCTCATGGTCTCAAATATTCCTACAAATAACGTGCATTTGCAACACACTTATTTGTTTGGTATTATGAGGACACGTCGAAATATACAATGCAAGTTAATAGTAGGTACCTACTAACAGACAATGCACAACTTCGTAAAATCTCTGTCCTCTGATGCAGAAAATTGCTTTCATAGCATCCTGTGCCGGTGCCATTACGCCTCCAATGCTATTTGCGCCCCTCAACAGAACAAAGTGGACCTTTCTGAACCATTAATAGACTGGACGGAAAAAGGCCACTACGAAATTTCACGAGTGGCCAGTCAGCGAGGATTCAAACGCTAATCGTCAAGCTTTGATGTCCCTTGTTGAAGACCCTGATTACCCTTTTCGACCCTTTGTTGGTTCTTTATTTGAACCTGATAGGTGAAAAATTTGCGCCAGGTTTGGGAGCACGAAATTTTTGGGTTTAAAGAAAGTGACAGAAGAGCAGTTCGACGGTGATGATTTGAAAAGGAAGGATTTTCATACAACAGAACACAGATACAGGATCTACGAGTACTACAAGCCGATCTTGCATGTCATGTCATTTGTTCCCTCATGTAAAATTATGGGAAGACCAGACACCACGAGATAACCTAATACCTATATAGGTACACTGAAAAAATCCCTTCATTATACTCAAAGACATATTACTAATTATAAATTAAATTAGCTTTTGCACGAGGTTCTACAAATGTTTTAAGTAAAATAATTCCTGAGATGTCTCGCCTTACCTCAAGACGACCGCAAAACGTCTTCTAGAATTTTGTGGATGCGGTTACGAAATCAACTTTTGACACGATCATTTAAAAAGTACCTACCTTTTATATAGTGCTTCTAGTATCTTTATTTACATTGTGATCAAAGAATAAATGCGTATAAGAAACTATAACTATAACTATTTTTTTTATGAATTGAGGACCCGCCTCGGCTTTACACGGTTGCTATTTCTAAGTGGTACAGTTTGTGTTTAAAAAACAAGATCTCATTCTAAAATTACCAAGATGGAGTACCTTTACTCGTGATCGCTAAGCTGTTTCTTGGATCAGATACGGCTGTACAGTTTGTTGATGTAACAGTAAATAATTTCGTAGGCCCAAAAGCTAATCTAAGAGAAGCGAACACCTTTTCCCGTCTGAATCCAATGTTTCCAGGCTATCTCCAACGTCTCCTATCTGATTCAGGTGGAACGATTTCGCGAGACAAGTATTTGACGGGGGTTCGCCAGCAACCAAGAAAATTACAATGTCCAATTTGAAAGTTTCGGCGTTTTGTTTTATGTATTCGGTGTAAAGGCAATTTGTGGAGATTGGTTCATGTATGCGTGGAGCTGACAGGGTGAAGCTTTTGGAATTTGTATATGTGTGTTGGAATTCAAACATTATCACGAGTTTTGTGCGTGAATGTGAATGGCATAAAGTGTCTAATACTATAACATTAAAATACGGGCATTCATATCAAACATAACAAAGAATTGGCAACTTGGCAACGATATCTTGAGCACTACATGATTCCTTTTCTTAAGAAGATTTTATTCTTATTCTGATAGTTATCAATATAAGTCGATATGTATGAGTAAAACAAATAATTGAATTCCAATTGATTACAGAAATTGAATATAATTCAAATCAACGAAGGAGGTTGTTGTGTGAGGACATTCTGACTTTGTGAATAAGCAACAATGAATAATTTTAGACATATTTTTACTTTCAAAAGATCTTTCACTAGTAACTGAACGAAATATATGTTCGACATTCCCTTTATAAATCATCATAGACCCTGGCCGTCCCACAATGTTATATGATATGAGTGGCTCGCTCGGTCCATTCAGTGACGATCGATCGGAACGGATCCGCGGGCTCGAGGGATTCACGACAGGGGAATATATCGGTTCTGTCACGTCGTGCGGTTCTATTTGGTAGCGAAGAATAGTTCTGAGCTGTTCTGATGAGTTTATATTCATGGAAATCGACCGTGCATTTCTAAAATAGATCAAAGTTTTAGGTATTTAAAAGTAAAACCAACACAGTAAACTGATGATAAATATAAATCAAAATCAAAAGCTGAAATTGGTGCAACATTTACCCTGACTATTGGTTCTAAGAGCAGGAAATTTTTTTTTGAGCTGTAGGTAATGTAAAAAAACCCACTTTATATTTTTAGTCCTTTATGTAACGCATATACTCGTATGACAGTTTTAATGTCAACGTAACAATCATGAACATACATATACATTTTTTTTATTTGAGGATATTGCCCTTATAAATCATTAAATTTTTTTGGATTATGTAGTCTAAAAAATATCCGTTCAAATAAATCTGTTTCAATCCCATTTTATTTTATTTATGTACGCGTGCTGTGCGCGTTTGATAGACAGCGAAATTTGTATTATTTATGAATGCTTCTTTCTTATATTACACAAAAATTCCATTACAGAACTCGAAAAACAATGGGAAGTACTTCTTTATACCGTGCGTATTTTCTGATTCCACGTGAGCCGTTTTCAGAATCTCTCTTTGATTTATTACCTCTCTTTGTAGAGAAATATTCTACTTTCATGTCTGTACATACGTATCTACTTTAATAAAATGTAAGTATGTCAGCTTTGTAGGAAAAACTAGCATTCACTTTTGAGCTATGTATTTTTTCCATGCAAACAGCTTTCTCATTTAGATTTTGAATTTAATACAGAAAGTCCTTTATGTTTTTCTTAAAAATCGTGTGTGATGTTACACCATCAAAAGAATCTTAGGAAATGCCAGAACTTTTTGATAGCAGCATATTGAAGAACCCAATTTTATAAAAATAAAATGCTGCCAAATATCGTATCCAAGCTCAACTCTTCAGGTGAGTAATGTGGCCTTTCGTTCCTCAAATGTCTATAAATCTTAAAATAAAGAAACACTAAAGCTCTTACAAAAAGAAACATGAAACCATTGTTTAAACACTAGATATTTGATAAACAACACTCAAGAATAGAAAAACAAATTGAATTCTGTTTCAAGTTTTCGTCTATCTTTCGCCTCTTGTTGTACAGACTATCAAATTATAACAGCAAATTCAAAGTCTTTTTAAAAGCCTCGGGCACTTTGATCTTCATAATCTGTTGTGCCTTATAGCGAATTTCACGGCACTAGGGACTAATTTAACGACTTCTATGAAATTAATTTATAAATTCTTAGTCGTAATAGCAACGATTTACAAAAAGATCTTTCTATAACTTAGACGTAGGTACGTGAGAGTATTCATCTAAATCGAACTGCAAAGAACCATAATGAGTAGGCATAAACTTAGACATTTACTGGGAGCACACACTATTTATAATAAACTAGCGACCCGCCCGTGCTTCGCACGGGTGCAATGCAGATACTAAATACACTACAGAAAAACTGTGAACGTTTATACATATAAACCTTCCTCTTCAAT
>DWAV01002839.1:0-10527 GCA_018231305.1 Noctuana lactifera | reverse complement strand
AGGTTTAACGACTGTTATCTATCGATAACAACCGGGACCGACGGCTTAACGTGCCCTCCGAAGCACGGAAGCACGGAACCATTTTAGCTGAGTTAAAGCTGACGTAGTATGCTCATATTGATAGTCAATTTAATTTCACGCGATATAGGTGACTAAGTAAATATGATCAAACTTACTCGTTATTGTTATTGCTGTCGCCATGCTGAAGTCACTCCATCTGCCCTACGACTGACCTCGCATCGAATCAGTTTCTCTGTTATGTATATCATTGTAACTATCATTTAATATAATTATCGAGAGAATTAATTGCTCTAAAGATAAAGCCGTGTTCGCGTTGGAACTAATAAAGGCATGATCACTTTTCCTGATTTTTTTTTTAGAATACATGGAACATGGCTTAATACCGGTGAGTTTCACTGGAAATCCTGGAATGCTCTATGTTCTAAGGCCACCGAAGGAGTTTCAGTGACCTAAGAATCCTAAATAACTCGGTATCACTCCCACAGTATTCGGGTATCCTTTTGCAGGCTCCCCAAAAGCAATTTCTACGCTTAATAAGAATACCAGGTCACTAATTTGTGGAACTGTCCCCTGTGATTTTTTTCTAGATTGATGAATAACTACATATTTATATTGAAATTGACCTTGCGTTTAAGCGGATTCGTTCCGGATTCAGGGTTAATTACATGTCATGTTCGTATTGAATTGTCAGGATAGATAGATAAATGACTTTTATAATCTAGTATTAATCCATTTTCTATTCAACTGCCCATTAGGCATATAATTGTGGAGTCTTTCATAATGTTAATTGGTAAAAGATCACGTGTTGACAGAGAAAGAATTATTTGGAGACAATGAGTGTATGTATCTAGTGAATTTCACAAGATCATTGTTCGGAGATATAAAATAATTGTACCTACATCCGGTTTCCAATGAACCATGAATAAATCTTTTACCAAATTAAATGTCCCCTTGTGTACTCCGCACTGTTTATTTTGTTGTCTCTTCAATCACTCGTATTAACGGTAGAATCTTCAAATAAAATAATATTTTTTGTATCAATAAATTTACTAACAAATAAATAGTTTATGGACCTTACAACCAATTAATAATATTCACAATACATCCTAAAAGTACCAGCATCGCAGCAATGCTGGGAGTGTGGGCGGAACTCTCATAGTTGCCGTTGTCCCGCACGAAGTAGGGCAGTACGTCTAAAGGAGCTGGATAGTTCCTAATCCAGATGGGTCCATCATGAACCCGTTCAGGATCTCCCTCTTCCAACCAAGTCCCAGCAGGCAAATAGATATCACGACTCGTAGCACCTTGTTCGAAAACTGGTGCGACGAGTATGTCTTCGCCTAGCAAGTATTCTAGAAGCAATAACAGAATTAAGTAAAACAAATTCAATCAAACAACAAACGAAACACTTTTGTTTAATGACAGAAGGATTAAATTAAGTTCTTTACTTACAGTCATCCTATTAAATTTCTATAGAGGAAGCCGGAGGCTTCCTCTGTGTAGCATTTTAATTTAACAGTAATTACTTACCGTCCCAAATAGCTAGAGCATCTTCATCATTAGGCGCTATCCACCAGAGTGGTGGATTGACTGGTTTTCCTTCGTCTACCGAAGCTTGCATTGCTTCATAGATATGCTCTGCATATGCTGTGTGAAGATTTGTATACTTCTTGCTGATTTCTACGGTCTGAAATTATTTTTAAAAAATATATTGCATTTATGTTTATACGACAATAATACAAAAGTTTTGTGATGTTTAAGTACCTGATTATCAAAGTTCCAGGGCGCGAACGAATATTGCATAGCAGGCAAGAACGTATTGGCTTGCACCCATCTTATAAATAGCTCCTTAGTTGGCAGATCAGCTTGTTCGTGGTTCAAATTGTATCCATTGCCTCCGATCATATCTGGAAGTACCAGGGTGTACCCATTGAGGTTCATCTGGAAGGTTGTTGTTACTAGGGTTGGCAACCCGTTATTGAGTCCCCAGATAGAGTCTCGATCTACCATTCGCACGAAGATTGGTAGGTCTTGTGTCCTGGAATGTATGTGTTGATACGCTGTTATAAGAACTTAAAAAAGTGTCAATATCACCATAATAATTTGTTTTCTAACTTTTACTAGTCTTTCATAAGCTTCAGTTCTTACATAAATCCAGCGCGTACTTCCACCATGTCTCCGAACCTGGCACAAGTTTTGGCGTACTTCTGCACTATGTGATGTGGCTGCAGGTCAATGTCTCCTGTTTGAACAGCAATCTGTAGTGACATAATTGGAGCTAATCAAGTATGGTTAGGTACTAGTAGAAAGAGATGCCATAAAATTAATAAATGTGGTTTGTGGTGCGCTGTTAGGAACAGTAAGAGGCAATAAAAAAATAAAACAAACTGAAAAATAAACTTTACGGTAAAATAAAATCTATAATGGCTGCTGTATACCTGAGGAGTAAAACTGCTTTCGCCAGCATCAAACTTTACGCTATCGATATCATATTTATCAAGGAGATCCTTGATCCGCTGATACCACCATTCCGCTGCTGCAGGGTTGGTAAAGTCTACAAAGCCGGCAGTCGTTCCATTATTGTTCCACCAAGACCCTTCTGGGTTTCCGCTCTCGTCCAGAACTAAATATCTGAAATATTAATTGCAGATAAGTATATATCATAAGAATACGCTGAGAATAAATAGCTTAATACTGGTAATTACCCTTTACTTAAAGCTTCAGAATACCATGGTTCACAATTTTTATTTATGAGCGGATGTACCCAAATTGTTACACGAAAACCTTCATCTTTAAGTTCCTTAACTGTGTCAGTGAAATTAGGAAATTTCTTCTCGTCGATCGATAGAGAACCATAGCAGGTTTCCCATAAATCATCAATTTCCATCTGTGAATTGTTAAAACCGAAGGCTTTTATTTGACGAGCGAATTCCAAAACCTTTGGGCCATTAACATCTTGAGAATATTGAGCCCAAGTGGACCAAATGGGATGTTGAACCATTCTGAAATCTGGTAGTCCCGTTGGCTTGCCCAGATAATTCTCAACCGCGTGCTTATGAGCTGCCTTTACATCAGAGAGAAACCATAGGTCGTAGGACAATTCTGTGTGATTTCTTTTCTGGGAGTAAGGGTCTGCGATCTGGGCACCGAAGCAGATATGGTTGGGCGAAATATTATTGTAGTCTACGAAAAGTGGGACTTGTGGATGGACGTAAATGTATTCTCCGGCCGAGTTGAGCCAGTATCGCTCGACTATGGCACCGTTGTCTTGTTCTTTGGATATGTAAGGTGAATATGTCTGCTGAGCATTTTGTATTGGGTAGATTTGATCCACTTGCATGGGACCTCCGTACCAGTGCCTTTTACCTGGTAAAAAGGGAATTAGTTAACTATGTTATCTATATTTAAAAGAAATCTCTACAGAATATGTGCAGATAAAGAGAAACGATGATTTGAATATTGATTTGGAAAAAATACATCATTATAAGACTTTGATTGTAGTTTAAATTTCATAGGTTCATTGAATTTATTCTATTACTCCCAAGTTCTAATAATAATTAGTTACAAACATTTATTTTCATTACATTCGATTCTTACCAAAGTCGATACAGTCTTCAAGTCTCGTAGGAGTAACCGAATTCCACTTGATCTTGATTCCTCTTGCTTTTTTAACGTCATCGTATAATGTGAGGATTGTGAGGTTCACGTTGCCAATATGGATCTCTGCGCCACCGTCTATTTCTTCAGTCGTGAATGTAGAGATAAGAGTTCGGCCAATGTGTCCGTATACAACTTTCTCATCACCTGCAAATTATTTCGTATTATGGTTGGAATGGAACTGAAATGCCGTTAAATAGGATAATTATATATCCATGTATGTTAAATTTCTGTTACATGAACTTCCTTGGAAAGTTCCATAATTGTTAATATGAATTTTCTGGGTTCTATAGATTTCGATAATTTTCAATAGATTGAGTTAAAATAAAAGAAGTATGTAAGTATATTTACCTTCAGTCAGAGCTAGTTGGAAACCTCCAATAACTTGTGGCTCCAAGGTCAAGGTCATGTCAGCACGTATGGGCAGCACATAAGAATGCGCAAGCGCACCAAGTGCCAGGACACCTGTAGATATTTCATAGGCACTTAGTTGTTTTTTTCTGTAGTTGAAACTACGGAAAGGTAACTTACCTTGTTGTGAACAAATTAGCTTCATTTAGCTAACCTAACCTATTGTGGTAAAATATATTTTTAACATTTAGAGTTCAGAGGGCTCAAAAACCTCGTACCAAGATGATGGTTTTCATTCTCTAGACCGGAATCTATCTCTAAACATCTGGTTATATTGCTAAGCTACTCTGATTCATGTTAGTCTGTATTTTCGTATCAATGTTTTCTAATACTCCAGTCAACTTTATTAAATTGTTCTTGTACCTATATCATTACTTTATAATTATTAGATTCAGACATTTATTAGTAGAATCTAGAAAAGAAGGTTATCATTGACCTTACTATAAAAATAGTTAAAAAAACTTACTTAGCAGAACTCCTAAAGCCGCCATCGTATCTTGCTGACTGTGTCAACCAGAGAAGATATCGAGATTAATCTCAAGTGTCTCGAGATTGCATTATATGTTTATCACTCTGGTTCAAGATGTTCATGATAACATGAATCGGTAACTGTCGAATTTCCTGATAGAATCACCAGATTATGGCAGGTTTGCTTAGCTGTAGGTAACTTTAGGACTAATATGTCGTAAACAAAACTGTAAGATAAATTGAACGTAAGGAGAGAGTTCTTTCAGCAGTCACGTTAAGGTTCCACGTGATATGCCAAAACGAACTGAGGCAAAGTTTAAAATCTTACAAGATAATAATATAGGTGTGGAAGCACGCATATACCGCTGTTAGTGTGGCGCAAGCGATCACATTATTTAGCAACGTCGGGCGCGGCCGGTATTCGTATGGGTGACCGCTAGTGGCAAATTTCATGCGCGCTTCCGTGCATCGGAGTGCACGTTAAGATGTCGGTTCCGGTTGTCATCGAAGATAATAGTTGTTAAACCTGGTCGAAGGCCCTTTGGGCGGTTAAACAACATCCGACACGGGTTGGCCACTAACCCGTATCTTCACCAATCCGCATTGGAGTAGCGTAGTGGAGTATGCTCCAGACCTTCCCCGCTTGTGAGGAGAGACCCCTACCCAGCAGTGGGATATAAAAAAGGGTTGAAGGAAGGCAATAATATTATAATACTCTCAGATTGGTCGCACGTAATTAAAAATACAGCTGAGAAAATCAGAGTGCGGTTTTCGGAATCCTTGTAATACGTAGCGACGTTTCACTTTACTTCTTACACATAGGTTCTTTTGTAGAGGTCAGTTTTGATCTAAATTAAGTTCTTACATTTCTCAACATATTTCTTTAGATGAGATTAAAATCGTGTCTGTAAAGTTTCTGGTCGATATGGGCTTTTTCCGACATCTTCAACAAATTATGGACACATGTCTGCGGATTCTAAGAATTACTTATCAATCACTCCATCGATTGGTGAAACCTTACAAAAATCTTTTCGATGGTTTTTGAGTTTATTGTGTTCAGACAGACAGACACCAGACGCGCAGCGGACTGTATATTAAACCTAATATGTACGTATACATATACTACGTAGATAGATAACTTCTGAGGTATTCAGCTTCGAGTTTGTGAAGAGGATATACTCGTAAGACGATTTAACCTGAACGGGTGTCTTATTAACTTCTATGTTTACCAGATATTTTTCATCTTCGCAGACATGGCCCTCATACTTATTACATCAAAAATACATTTATTAATGAACAAACGTTGATTGATTAATGAGGAAAACAATTATTTTTTAAGATGCAAACTTTAATAACAACACATAATCATCGTCACAAATAAATAAAAAAGGAACATTTTAATATTCGATTCAACACATCAAGGTAATTTTATCCTAGGTCTCAAGTATAAAGTTGGGTAGGGTATCATTTATTATATCAAAGACGAAGCCATAGAAGTCCTTGGTGTAGGTCGCCGGGAGACTTTCAATATGAAGTGGCGGTGGAAGCCACTAAGATCTCTGGCGCAAGTCTGGTGCAAGGTAGATTTTGTGGGTCAAAGCACCTTGGTGGAGACAGCCGGCCGTTGACTATCAATGGCCGTTGACTTTCTGAAGAAGGAAGGATGTGGTGCTAAGTGATGATGCTGGGTAGTTCCGAAGCCACAGATGTCCTTGATCCAGGTAGTCGGTCGTTGATTCAGTTTGACTATGAAGGCTATTGCTGATCTATGTTAATTCTCGAGCGTGAAGTAAGGCAGGGTATCGAGAGGTGCGGGGTAGTCCCGGAGCCACAGAGGTCCCTGGTGTAGGTCTCCGGTAACTCCGTCGCGCCAGGCGCCGCGAGGCAGGTAGATGTCGCGGGAGTCAGCGCCTTCCTGCAGCACGGGGGCGGCTAGGATTCGTTCCCCGAGGAGGAATTCTGGAAACAGGACACGTGTCACGTTTCGTGAGTGCATGGGTATACATTTTTATAAGACACCTTGAAGCAAGTCTTTTTCAAGTTCTTGTGTGTATCATTGAATGTTTTATGGTTAAATTATTATAAGACGTATTGAAGTATTTTGACAAGTTTGTGTGTTTCGATTCCTAACCGAATAGCCCTAGCTGTTGCCTATAACAACTTTGAGTGATGACCTGTGTCCAGGAGTGGAACAATATGTGCTCATGCGGACGAAGAAAGAGAAAACAATGATTATTAACTGATACGTGAAAAATAAAAGATTTGTTCGGTCTATTTCTCTAAATAAATATAAATAAGGCTAACCATCCCCAACCGCCAGTGCGGTTTCATCGGTAGGGTCGATCCACCAGATAGGAGGGTTGACGGGTGTTCCGTCGCGCACGGAGGCCTCCATGGCCGCCACGATCTCGTCAGCGAAGTCTGCGTGGAGCTGCGTGTAGCGGCGGCAGATTTCTACTGCCTGCGGGTGTTGGAATAAAATTGGGTACCTAAGTCAAGTAAGTTTCAGTAGGTTTTTTTCCCCTTTGAATGTAGCTTACATGCCTAAGTAATAGTGTAGATTATGTACAGCTGCTAAACTATAAAGGTCTACCAGGATGCCGATCTTACCTCTTCATCGTGATCCCAGGGCACGAAAGAATACTGCAAGGTTGGCATAAAGACATTAGCCTGGAGCCACCTTACGAACAGCTCCTTGCTAGGAGACTCGTTGTACCCGTTGCCCCCGATCATATCTGGCAACACCAAGGTGTAGCCGTTCAGGTTCATCGACAGGAGTGTTGACACGAGAGTCACCAGGCCGTTGTTGTAGCCCCAGTAGGTATCCTTGTCTACCATGCGGACGAAGACGGGTAAGTCTTGAGTTCTGAAAATTTTCTTTTATTGAGAATACCTTGATGTGATTTTCACTGCCACGTACATTCCCAACTATTAAATGGTGCTCATTAATAGGCACCAAAAGTACTCTCCTCTGAAGCCAACTTTCCTTCAGACGGCTTTTCCGACTGTTTCCTAGGCTTATTTATAAACACAAATAGCTTATATTGTACAAAGATACTTGACCAATATGGTTTCCTTAAATTAATGTGCTACTGACCTCATTCCAGCTCTGATTTCGATCATAGGACCAAAAGTGGCAACAGCCCTCACGTATGACTGTACGATGTGGCCCGGATGGAAGTCAATGTCTCCATTTTGTACGGGGATCTAAAAAAGATAATTGCTTAGTCAAAACCTCTTCTTGAAATACAGTAATTGATGGCTTCAACTTCATTGTTCTTCATTTCTGCCCAAGGAGTATTACCTGAGGAGACCAGCTGGATTCGCCAGCGTCAAACTTCACGCTGTCAATATCATAAGTCTCGATGAGGTTACGAACGCGAGAAGTGTACCATTCTGATGCTTCGGGGTTGGTGAAGTCGATGTAACCTGGAACTGAGCCGTTGTTGTTCCACCAGGACGTGTCCGGACTGCCTTCTTCGTTAAGCACCAGATATCTGATACAAATATCATTATGGGTTTAAAAGTACATGATATTTAAGGTGTGGAATCCTTGTACGCTGCTTTAGTAAACTGTTGCAGGTAGTGTATTTCCCAGAACAACAGGATTTTAATATTAATTATGTTTTATTGACTTTAATCAAAAATTAAAAACACAACTTACCCTTTTTCTAAAGCTTCGGAGTACCACGGATTACAGTCCTGATTGATGAATGGATGCACCCAAATAGACACTCTAAAACCAAGTCCCTTAATGTCTTGCACCAGCTGCTGTAGGTTAGGCAGCTTTCTCTCATCAACTGTGAGTGATCCATAACAAATTTCCCAAAGATCATCGATTTCAAACTGTGCATTGGGGAATCCACTATCCTTGATCTCATTAGCGAAAGCCCAGAGGCTGTCTTGGTCGATTCCACGGGAGTACCTGGCCCATGTAGACCATACTGGATATTGAACCATTCTGTAGTCCGGAATGCCTGATGGCTTGCCCAGATAAGTGTCAACGGCATGCTGATGAGCGACTTTGGCGTTCTCGAATACCCAAATGTCGTATTTCAAGACATTGTGAGTTCTTCTAGTTGAGTAAGGGTCAGCGACATCAGCGATGAAGCAAAGATGACCGTCTTCAATGTTGTGATAGTCAACGAATAATGGGACTTCGGGGTGGACAAGGAAGTACTGGCCAGCGGAGTTCAGCCAGTATCTCTCAGACACAGCCGAGTTGTCTTCCTCCTTCGATACGATTGAGTACTTCTGCAGTTTACCATCTTGGATTGGCCAATACTGTTCCTTTTGCTCAGGTCCGGCGAACCACTGCTTGCTGCCTGTTAAGGTAAAACATTTATAGAAAGTTGGATAAATAAATTACATCTACTACTATTTACTTATAGTTGTTTTTGTAGCTGTCGGAAGTGCAACGTAGCTATTCTGATCAAATCTTGGTAATCTAGTTATACGATTAATAAAACAAAAAAGATCGTTGAGGCAAGGGCTAAAGAAGATCTATCATCAAATTAAGCCGATTTCCAAATTAAATCAACTTCAAATAGTCAGTTAAAATGTAGTTTCTATAGATAGGTAGTTAGTATTTTATGTGTTATGCAGTATTAGTATTACCAAAAAGGAAGCAATCTTCAAAAACTCTGTCGCTGGGTCCGTCCCAGTGAACTGTAAGTTTGTGGCCAGCTCTCGACTCGTCGTAGTCGGTAGTGATTTCGAATGTAACCTGGTCATCATCAGCAGACCCTCGACGCCCGATGCGGCCTAAGTCTTCGGAGCCATTCTCTGGATAAACAAATTAACAAATCGGCCCTAAGTAAATTTTAAGTAGGTTGTCCTAGCTTACCTACCTACTACAGTAACTTCTTTAATACCTATACCTTAGGTACTATCAATTTGCGCTCAAGTATTAGCTGTCTAGATAAGGTATATTTTAGATAGCTAGTTTTTAGTACTTACGAGTATAAAAGTTACATAATATACATAAATAATTACCGCCAACGAATGTGATGACGTAACCACCATCGGCGTATTCATCGACGATGAATCCTGTGTTCCTCGGGGTCCTGGGCGCGGCACCCAGTGCCAACGCCACACCTGTTCAAATATTAAAACTTGTAGAACATCCCATTACTGTCCAGCTGCTTGACTCTGGGTTCAATGACTGTGTAAACTTTAACGACTGTAACATTAACCGTCGTTAAAGCAGTCGTCAAACGCTTTGGGCGCTTTGACAACATCCGACACGGGTTGGCCACCCGTATCTCCACCAATCCACATTGGAGCAGAGCTCCAGGCATAAAAATAAATAAATATACATAATTTAATGTCCATGTGTGTCTTAGGGTTGATATTTGAATAGGAGATTTTCCTCTAACGCCATCTGTTACATGAGTGAACGATGTTAGTATTATTTGGATTGTTCCAACGGCCATCAGTGGCGGATGTTTTCGGGGTGGCCGGTGGGAATATACCGTAATAAGTTGTATTGAGAGTCATCGTTTAGTTTATAAGTTAACACTTATACATTTTATTACAGGATTTACAGGTACCGCAAAAAAACTTACCAGCTATTAAGATCAACGACCACTTCATGTCGCACACCTTTAAAGACTTAATGGATGTGCAAAGCCAGCATCTACTTGTAGCAATTTATTACCTATTTCCCGTATCAACTTATCGTCTAAAACTTCTTTCCGACTTTGCTCGGATAAGAGATGTCAGATAGTGCATTTGTATCTTGAGTTCTATGCAAATTCATATAGGATGTTTGTACTTTTCTCAGTAACTTGTGGAAGCAATAATATTCTCGTAAACCTACCCGCAATACAGGTACCCGAAACTTGTGGAGTTGTTTGTCGAAATTATAAGGGACTTATGTACCTACCTACCTAGGGCACGTTAAGCCGTCGGTCCCGGTTGTTATCGATAGATAACAGTCGTTAAACCTAGTCGGAGGCCCTTTGGGCG
>DWAV01002838.1:0-10528 GCA_018231305.1 Noctuana lactifera | reverse complement strand
ATCCACAGGGCACAGGACCGGACGGAGTGGCGCCACTTAGGGGAGGCCTATGTCCAACAGTGGACCTCCAAAGGCTGGATGGATGGATGGACTTTGGTCTGCTCATAGGTTAAGTATTGCCGTTTAGCGCAGTATCGTCGCCAATGTTTTGGGTACCAAACCTTATGCGGGCATACCTACTCGTATTAGACGAAATATTATTTTGTAGTTTTAATTATTGTATTTTTTTTTAATTATTTTAGTGTATCATAGGTAGTTTAATTACAATAAATATTTCAATGTTGGATCTCAATCGTAAGTTGAAAAGTTCACTTTAATGGCCTAAGATAATATCATAAGTCATCGTGTGTCTGGAGTTCTGTGAGAAGTCTGTGTGTACCTACTGTGTTGTCTAATAAGTGTAAGTGGCTCTCGGCCGTTCTAATTAGTAATAAATAAATAAATGAGTTAATTGAGTACTCTACGGAAAGTAGCAAACAGCATTTTAAATCCACGCGTATAATGTCACATCATGAATATCTGTTTAACAGTCACAGTTAGGGCGGCACATTTCGCTCGTACAAAATAAAGGATCGTTCCGTAACGAACACGCTCACGGAGACAGAGGCTGTTGTCCTAACACGAGTCCAATTCCAACTTGGCCGGGGCACGCGTTCGATAATTAACATAATGCAGTTTTTCTCCTTTTTCCACTTCCGTTTGACACTCCATCACTCATGGAAATTCCATTTCAATGCTGCTATATAAGGGGTGGGGTGCGGGGTGGTCTTTGCATCCGCGCAATGGACACGGCGGTTTTGGGGAGAGGGTGGACGAAAAAAAGATTGTTAAAAAGGCTACCCCCGCCGCGGCAGTGTGAGTGCGTACGGGTAAAAAAGCGCTTACTAATCGATACTATAGATTCTGAGGCAAGTAGGTTGCGCCGGTACCTCGGCGATTGGTCGGTGGGATCGTTTCCGATTTTTTTCGGAGGTTCTCTAACGAAGCGGTGCATGTTTAGGCTCTCGCAATCGCGAGGACCTTTTGAGCTTGCTGCATTCTTTTTAGCCGCCCGCCTAACTCTACGGTCAACACTTGAAAATTAAGCGAGCTTATTCTCACTTAACTTTGTCCTTGTTTGCGCCGCAAAATTTTACAGTCACGTAAGAGAGACAAAAGGTTTTAAGGGTTTTAGGTCAGCGGCTTTGGATTTTGCTCTAAATTTTTAATTACACTTGGTCGAGTCTTTCCGATGAAAAATTTGGATAGATAGGAATGGCTTCTGTTGTTTATTTCTATTGCAGAGTGGTATGAAAAATGTGTCTTTATTTTCGTCTTCGTATTTATTTCCTTATGCATTATGGGATAGAGTTGAAGTTATCACCACTGCCTCTCTACCATAATTTCTTATTTTATACCCACTTGTAACAGCAATATACAAATTTTACCAACTAAAACATTTTTTCTAGAGAGTTCTAACGAATATTTGTGACGAATCGCATCGGCAACAAAGCTATTAAACTATATCTATACTAGAATAGTCTTCACCAATAAGACGATACTCCATTCTAAGCAAAGGATCGAATAAATTTTTATCAATTGAAAGTTCTACACAAAAACTTTAAAACACTTTTTGTGTATATTACCTATGTATTTTATTGGCTCTGTCTATTGTTCGTTCAAAACTTTCCCGTTTGTTCCGAAGGGTTAAAAAAGATAAAAAGATATTTTTAAAACTAAAGATGCCTTAAGGTTGTACATAATAAGTGGGGCGCTAATAAAGCGGAGAGGCCGCTAAGTAAGGCTCACCTCATTCTTGAGCTTCAAGACTCTCCACGAGAACCTACTTTTGCTCTGACAACTAACAAAATAACAATGTGTTTTATAATAAAATGTTTTTGAAGCAGATCTTACTGATTATATATTATGACCTTTAACACTCATAGCCTCACGCTAGGATTTCCTATGTCGTGTGTACCATGGACACACACAAAAACAATTACACAAAAGGGGAAGAAAAATCTTAATTCAAATTCAATTTTTGCTCGTCCGCGAATCAAGACCCTTAGAATAGCGGACCGACATCGTAACCACTACACCACATGGGTCGACGAAATAATTTTTTTGTAACAAAGCGTAATACAAAGCTGCATTTATTGTAACTGTAATAACCAATATGCTCAGTTTAAATTTTATATTTTAGTCTCATACTTAAAGTACATCCAAGGGGTCATGACACCTCTCGTGAGTCTAAGTCAATCACTAGTAAAAAGTTGTCATATTAAAAATATTCAAAAAAAGATTAAAAAAACTTTCTAACCCCAGCTCGATCCTTAATACCGATATCGCTTTCTACCTATATCGTGTTAGGTATCACGCATCTGATGCAAGTGTGCTTTTCAACGAGTCCTGGCTTCGATTCCCAGCGAGGCAGAAAATCAAATAATAAAATTAGATTACTGCTCCCGGTCTGGGTGTTAGTATAAATTGTCTTTATGTGTTCTCATGGTTTTCACGACACAGGGAATCCTACTGTGTAGTCATGAGTATGAACCGTTATCGTAACAATCTTAAGCTAAGTTAAGCCTGAGTAGCCACTAGTATATTTCTATGTCTACATGTCTATGTAGCTGTGTGTTTATGTGCTTGCATGAGTGCCTGAGAGTAGCGCGCATAGTCCGGCTGGTAGTATGGATCGCAAGCGATCTCACTGTTAAGCAACATCGGGCGCGGTCGGTACTCGGATGGGTGACCGCTAGTGGCAAATTTTATGCGTGCTTCGGCGGGCACGTTAAGCCGTCCCGGTTGTTATCGATAGATAACAGTTGTCAAACCTGGTCAGCGGCCCATTGGGCGGCTTGACATCCAACACGGGTTGGTAAGCTGCATCTCCACCAATTGAGCAGCGTGCTAAAGTTTGCTCCAGGTCTTCCCCGGTTGTGAAGAGACCCGTGCTTAGTGGGACATAAAAAGGGTTGAAGGCTTGAAAGTAATTATGAAGATAACTCCTAGCATGATAAAATTATCTGTCACATTAAAGTAATTTATGCAGTAACAGCGTCTTTGAAACTAACCTCATGCTTGAGGTTGATAGGCTCCTGCTGCGGCCGAGGCGGCGAGTGCCGGCCCCCCTCCGCGCCCTCCAACATATCAGCCTCGCATCCCGACTCGTCTGAAACAAGGATAAAGCATTATTAATATTTGGATGGACGAGGATGGCACTAAACCTAACAGCCACTGCGAAACATTTTTATCTATTGTTACCACTGTTGCTAAATCTGGTCCGCAAGGCCAACGGTTGTGAAGAATCGTATGATGTTCATGGGTTCCAGATCCTTGATGTAACAAGGAGCGCCAAAGGATAAATGAACCTAAAATAATAAAATTATAAGATGAACCATTACTAAACTTTTGGACGCGTGCATTAAAAGTAACTCAAATTTTCTATCCCAAATTATTGCACACAAACTTACAGCCTTGATGTTAAGTAATGACTATAAGCAGTCTCACGATAGCTTAAAAAATGCTTCAATTGCAAACAGCGCTAAAAAGTTGTTAGATATAAAGAAAAGTATCATCTTTCCCTCTAATCCAAACACTGTTTGCAGAATCCAGAGCAAAACACAGTTCTTACAAAAGGACTATGCCAGACAAACATTATACCAAGACTACACACACACGGTCGACCGCAAAACTCGGCGAACCCAACAAAAGAAATCATTCCTGACCCGCTCAACGCGCGTCGTTAAGTAGGTCAAGACCCGAGTCTGTCGGAATTCGGAAGGAAAATTCCCGCTTATTTACCTGAGGGGGACTCCGTGCCGTGACGTCGTGTGGAAAGAATCCGGGGGCGTGTGAGCCGGGTAACCCGGGCGTGTTTGGGCGGTTGCCTTTTTATTCATCGTCCGGATATAACTTCGTCTTGCGAAACGGTCGAGTTTTGTATCCGATTGAAACCCTGTCTTGTGTAACGATGACGTCATTGCATTAGTAAAGTTTGGAATTAAAGTCGTAATGCTTATGCCGATATTCTGTGACGTAACAGAAATGGATCGTTTCGAAAGTTTGTTAATTACCACCTATTTTTAGAGTGTAAATGAGGAACAACATGGAAAATCAAATACATTTTTATGGTTGCCACATCGCTTTAGATTCTGTATTAGGTAATCTCATTCATCTGTTTATTATAACTGTTTAAATTAAGAAACAGCCTTCATTTCTTGTCTTTTACATTATCTTTTACATTTTATAGTTAAATACTAGCTCTATAGTTGTAAACTCTACCTATAGTAGAGCTACTTGAAACTAATTCGAATTTCATATGAATTCAATTAACGGATTGAGTACCTATTTGCAGAAGATACTCGTACATGTTTGTACATCAATACTTTCCGATAGATTGATCTGTTTAGCAGAACTGGCCGCTTGAACAAGATTCAGGGTACAGTATTAATAGTAGTTACAAATAATAAGCTATTCTAGTGAAAAGTCCATCTCTAACACAGAAGTTTAAGTTGTTTTCAATTTCAATAATTTTTAATGACAAAGGTTTTAATATTACAGTAGTAGAAGATCGAACAATCAATCATAATAAATCACATCAAAATAAAATAATTAATTAACAGAATAATTCAATTCAGAGTAAAAAGCGTTAAGCGCGGAAGTTATGAAATCGTGAAAGCCTGAAAAAACAAATAATGAAATAATAGTGTTTTGTTAGGTATACTTAAGGCGACCATCTTATTTTTCGGGAGCAATAAAGACTTATTTAGTTAAATTATACTTCCGTTAAGTTATACTTCCTTTGGTTAAATATATGGCTATGTACTTTAGGTATTTTTACTTAATATGTAACTTTAACAGTTTTTCAAGTTGGATGTAGATATATATAGATACATACATATAATAGATATAGTCCTCAAACATTCTTTTTATTTCTAAAACAACGAACTTAGCTATCCTATGTTTTCTTAGCAATGGTATCGACTAGTTAAGCTATAAACAACAAGTAATCCAAACGCTTTATTGGACACTAACTAACAAAGCAAAGATATAACGAGAGTATTGTATAGGAACGGTACCTCTCCTTGCATAAGCAACGTCCATACGACACGAAGAACATACCCATCCGACGTTGCACTCCAATCAACTCCGCCAAACGAAAATAAACCTTATCGATCTTACGGAGTAAGACACCAGCGATCATTGTACTACAAACAGTCGGGGCTAAGCATTCGAGCTGATGCCAAAACGTAGCCGTCGAATATGATTGCTCCTAATGCAGGGGTGGGGTGGGGAGGGGTGCGTTCACCGTGTTCCTGACCGAGCAGTAAGTCTGGCTTAATCCTATCGGAAACGCGGGCCCCCATTCAAGATCGGGAAGGACGCAGCATGGATACAGATCGGCCGATATATCTCGGGATATCCGAGTTTAGGCAGCGTTTTCGTCGAACCGTCTAATAGATGTACGGGCGGGTTGCGTAATGACAGTGCAGCAAGAATGAATTCAGTGTCTGGTCAGTTCAAATGGTTCATAGTTAATCGATATTATAATGTTTTCTTTTTACTTAGCAAAATGGTCCATAAAACGATATTTTTCTAGCTAGTCAAATCAGTTTTTTAGCTATTCAAATGATAATATACTTTTAATGAGCTGCAAAAACGCAACATCTTTACAAATTTTATAACATGAAAAGAATAAAAGAAATTATGACGTCATGAACTCACAAATCAACTCACAGATTGATTTCATTGTTTCGAACCCTGGACCAACTAGCCAATTTGGTTTATGCTACGAACGAATAAAAATCTAATTAAATTTTTAGACATTTTATACGAATAATATTTTAGTACCTACTAACATAATTTGAATAGTGTCAGTCAGTCTATTAGATTAGCAATCGCTACCCTCTAAACCGTGAGACTTATCCATGCCACGCTTGCCTGTGTACCCGCACTGCATCTAGGCGAAGGGGGACATTACAAATTAATAGCACAAAGACCGGCCGCAGATCGCCGCTACGAAAATTTACAGGCACCAGACACTTCTACAGCTCTACAGAGTATAAAGGCAAGGCTTACGTACTCGTACGTATGCCATACGTTAGGAGCGCCTACAACGCCTAGCTAATGCAGATTTGCAAAACAAAAACGCATAATCTTCTAGCATTTCGCTTTTGTTTCGTAGAAATTTTGATTTAAAGATGACTTTTTTTAAGAATTGTTTTTCAAATGTTTAAGTATTATTGTTTTAGAATATTTAAGAATGTAATTCAATATTAATCTTAAGGATCTTTTTACTGAAACTGAAAATCTTCTTGTAAAAAAATGTTCTTGTAATGAAACCCATCTCATTGAGTGCTTTTTTATTAAAATTATTTAGACATTTTATTTATACATTTAGCTACTTTATTTATACATTTGAATCATATATAAAAGGGACTTTGTAATTTAAATCCTGAATAAATGTAGTCGCTGTGATGGAAGGGTTTAGAAAAGGTATAGAAAAATTCAAATTCCATTATTTACTGGGCTGAATTTCAGCATTCCGTGGTGTTGGCTCTCGGTTTGAATCCATACAACACGTTTAATGTTGCGAAATTTTCTTCTCCAGGTTGAAATAAGAACTTCTTGTGAACATTTTATTGTATAAGAGTTTCTTATGATGTTTTTAGGACTTGTGCCTAATAAGGAAAGTTAGGGTTTTGCAACCGACTTCAAAAAAGAAGGAAGTTCTCAATTCGACTGTATTTTTTTTTGTTGTCACCTCATAACTTTCGACTGGGTGAACCGATTTGGATGAGTCTTTGTTTATTTGAAAACTGATGCTGCCCTTGTTACTTATTGGTCATCTGACAATAGCATCTATGAGAAAATCATATGAGTCTTAAATTTGCATTAAGTAGGTACTTAGGTACAAAGTACGTGACAATTTTGGAGACTGTTGTATTCGTAACGAGAGTTTTAATGATCGAGTTTTGATAAAAAGATAGATACATAAGCGTTTACACATAGGTAGGTACATAAAGCATCCAGAACACATCTCCGCCATACTTTTTTGTAAAGTACATTAACCAAAACACATTAATATAGGTTGACGGGTAACGACCCGCGTGGTGTAGTGGTTATCACGCCAGTCCACCATTCGTAGGGTCCCGGGTTCGTTCCCCAGCGGGACAGAAATTTAAATGATGAATTTATTTCTGTTCTCGGTCAGGGTGTTTGTGTATTTGTCTTTGTATGTGTCTATGGCACCCACGACACAAGGAATCATTATCGTGGGGCTGTGAGTGTGAAGCGTTATTTATTTACAGGTATGTCCTCCTAATTCGAAATTTCGTGGGTGCCATAGGCAGTGGACACACAAAGACAATTACACAAACACCCAGACCGAGAACAGATATTTAAATTCATCATTCCAACTTCTGCTCCGCCGACAATCGAACCCAGGGCCCTTCGATTGGCAGACCGGCATAACCACTACACCACACGGGTCATGAAACACATAATATAAATATGACATGCTGACATGCACTAATACATGCATTAATGGAATTACAAATATAACACACGGTCCATTTGTCCGCAAGAATTTGCAAGAATGTTGTAGGCAATTCGTTACTTGGTTGCGATTAGCGTCATAATATTCTTTTAAATTAAAATTGCTTGACGGCGAGGTTTGATGCTCCTTTTATAGAGTTGTTTTAATGTGTTTTAAATGATACATACTAATATATAATACATGCATACCTACATACTAAGTGAAACATACTAACTAGACAGCTGATGCTTCGATGAATGTATGCTCGTATTAATAAGTTCTAATTAGCTGCAATGGATGTACTTATGCCACGTTTCTTTGACAGGCACTTTTTCATAATGGTTTTCATAATGTATGTATGCAATACTGGGTAATATAATAATGATATACATAAATGTAAACTGGCTATTGTAAAGGTACGTTTTGTGCTGCATGACTGACAGTTGACATTTATTAGAAAAAATTATGAAATTTGGTATCTATATTAGTATACCTATAGTATACTTAAATATCTTGCAATCCAATGACTTACATACATAACATACGGGTCGATTCGAATCTACTTTTTCAACCGACTTCAAAAAAGGAGGAGGTTCTCAATTCGATTGTATTTTTTTTATGTTGTCACCTCATAATTTTCGAATACTCAAGCGATTTGGATTATTCTTTTTCTATTTGAAAGATGATGCTTCCCGTTTAGTTCCATTTCAATTTGGTCCAGTTTTGACAATGGCATCCATGAGAAAACCATATAAACCTTAAATTTGCAAAGCATTAAGTACCTATGTGCGCGCGACAATTTTAACAATTTGAAATCGACAAAAGACGCGCCAAAAACAATTTTCAATGTCATCCTTATCAATACAATTTAATACAGAAACAGTTGCTATCAAACATTACCCCATACCCTACATTTGATGCCACCCCGCTCGTACATCAACCTCGGCTAGCTAGATACCACTAACTATAACATATGATTTGCAATTGGGATGCAATGTCATGACACTGTATGGATTGTAAGTTTGTTTATGTTTTCTTTAAGCTATCTGTGCACGATATAATTATAATATTTGTTTTTACGAATCTTTGTATCTTTTTAAACTAATAAATAATATAGTGTCGAGGGCGGAGACAGAGGGAATACTTTTTTCATTAAAATGTCATTTTATTAGTTTTTTCCTTTTCGTGAGCTCTTTAGTGCCATCTGTCATTTGCCCTACGTCATTGACACCAACTAGAGAAAAGCATTTTTATTTATCGCAAATCCTAACTAATATTATAAATGCGAAAGTTTGTAAGTTTGTTTGTTACTCTTTCACGCAAAAACTGCTGAACCGATTTCCATGAAATTTGGCACACACATTGAAGGTAACTTGGATTAACACATAGGATAGTTTTTATCCCGAAAATTTTTTCCTCTGGGATGCCATGGGATGATGTTTATATACTCGTATTATTATAAAGAGGAAAGATTTGATTGTTTGTACTGAATAGGCTCCAAAACCACTGGACCGATTTGAAAAATTCTTTTTCTATATGATAACTACATTCATGAGGAAGGTATTATGGCTATCAAGTATTTTAACGCGGGTGAAACCGCGTGGCACAGCTAGTAATGAATAAATAAATAAATAATAAATAAATAAATAAAATCATTAATTGTTTTTATCAAGTATTGATGTTGGACTAACCTATCACAGTCCACTGCTGGGTATGGGTCTCTTCTCATATGAGAAAGGTTAAGGCAATAATTCATACCCTTATTAATCTGAAGCTGTTACACGCTGGACACGGGTCTCTCCCCACTAACGGGGAAGGCCTGGAGCATACCTACTGCTCCAATGCGGATTGGTGGAGATACGGGTTAGAGGCCAACCCGTGTCGGATGTTGTCAAACCGCACAAGGGGTCTCCGACCAGGTTTAACGACTTATCTGTCAATAACAATCGGGACCGACGGCTTAACGTGACCTCCAAAGCACGGAAGCGCGTATGAAATTTGCCACTATCGGTCATCCATCCGGGTACCGGCCGCGCCCGACGCTGCTTAACATTGAGATCCCTTGCGATATACAATACCAGCGGGGCTATACGCGCTTCACTATCAGCGGGGCTATGCGGTTAAGTATGTAGGCATAAAAGACTAAAGTGATGGACTGATGTACTCATATCAACGCACAGGCCAAACCCTTAGGGCTAGAAACTTAAAATTTCACACACGTATTCCTCTTATAATATCAGCATCCACTAAGGAAGGATTTTTCAAAATACAACACCCCCTTGGGGTGAAATAGAGGATTTAAGTTTGCATGAAACTTTTTATTCCTTAGATAATATATTATCATGAAATTTCGTATGAAACTTTCCAATAAAAAAGACTGACTCATAACTCTCAATATTTGAATACAACAGATAGTTAGATACCTAAGTGGAGCTTATACAAAGCGTAATGTTAACATAGATAGAATGTTCGACCTCCGACAATTTTCATCTTATTTTAAGCTCAAACGTAATTGAAATTCAAGACTGTAAAAACTAATTAGAAACTGCAAATTTCGAAGAGAACATCGACACATGCAAAAAGTAGAGAATAAAATAAATGTTAGAACACTAAGAAGATAACAGAATCTTAATTTAAGGCTGCCACCTTTCAATTCATTTTCTTTTTTCTCTTTTAGTTGGGTAATTAATGATTTACCTACCTTTGGGATATGGACATGAATAAATTAAATAAATTATAAATTACGTAGGTGGTACAGCTTATAGCGCGCATAGCCCCGCTGGTAATGTAGATCGAAAGCGATCTTACTGTTAAGCAACGTCGGGCGCGGCAGGTACTCGAACGGGTGACCGCTAGTGGCAAATTTCATGCGCACTTCCGTGCTTCGGAGGGCACGTTAAGCTATCGGCCCCGGTTGTTATCGATAGATAACAGTCGTTAAACGTAGTCGGAGGCCCTTTGGGCGGTTTGACAACATCCGACACGGGTTGGCCACTAACCCGTATCTCC
>DWAV01002837.1:0-10530 GCA_018231305.1 Noctuana lactifera | reverse complement strand
AGTTTTATTTTAGACAGAACAGAACCAGTATATAGTAAATTAGTTAGGTTTGGTGGGAGTTAGTGCAAACTTCTCCACATTTCATTATCGATTCTTTTACACGTCTGTTCGTGTCCTGCGCTAATTTAATTGTTAATTTTAATGGCCCCTTTTTAATTCAAATGAGTACTTTTTTCACTGTTTTTAGTTTCCAGCAACAGCTATTGATATTTTATTCATTCGAATTAATTGATCAATTTAATTATTTTTTATTTGATCTCCCATTGTGGAATGAAACTATCTGAACTAGCTATGGACGCAGCAGAAAATTTGACAAAAACACACCTAAAATGCAAAGTAAATAGGTACTTTGTGTGCTACTAAGAATAACCAACTACCATAAATGTTCGTAATTTGTAAATAGCCCGCAGTAAGTCCAGAAATTTACGATGTGTTCGCACGGCATTATTCGGGAGCGTCGGGTGAGCCGCCCGGGGCGACTGCGGCCACTCCCGCGCACCTGGCCGCCGCGCACCGACACCGTGCAATGCAACCACATTTAGTTATTTCTTATTTTTTTCTTTCATTAACAATTTTATGATGTACCTGTGTAATTGCCACTCAATTTATTTTATACAAATATTTTCATTAACAAGTTCATTTTTACCCTTAAAAAAGTTCCTGTTTACTATTTATTATACGGAAAGACTAACGATGTAGTGTGCATCTTATAGCAGCCCCTAACAGAATGCGAAATAATAGTATTTTAGAAGTTACTCTTCATTGGCCGCAATGAACAGCTTATTACCCGAGGCAACACATCTTTGTATGAACGTGCCAAATAGTCTTGAAATTATGAAAAAAATCCCTATAAGCATCAGGTGCCTTATAAAATGTAAAACAAAAATAATGTATAACTGCGAATTATTCAACTTTCACTGAATAAGCGAGATGCCTCCCAATATTTAGTGAGTCGTCGGCGTGCCCCGGGTGAGGCCGCGCCGCTACCGCACCTGCCTTCAGTGTGGCCAGTTATGCTTTATAACCCGCTTGGGGATATCAAACTCGCTCGGTATCAAGATTAAGTAACGTAAGAGTAAATATAATTTGAGTTCATTTTAAATAAGTTTAACAACACGAGCAGGTTGGAATTGTAGATTGAAATCAAGCAACTTGACTATTGACTGCCTTTTCTATATTATATCTTTTACTCGTAGTTTCATATCTTTTACTCGTAGTGTTATCTAACATCAATTTGCTTTGCATCCTAAACACGCGCCGTACCTAACTACAGATCTGTGGATCTGTTGTAATGGAACACCTTCTAATAGCATTAAATAAATAAAAATACAGTTACACTTTGCGTTTCTAATAGTATAGGGCAGAAGGTGTAATAAATATAATTGTTTCGAATCATCACTATAAAATCATTTGTAACAAATTATTAATACGAAATTATAAGATACCGATCGATCAGTTTTGAAATTAAAATATTTGCAAAAGATTTGAACGAAACGCGAGTTTACATTAAATTATTAACGTATGTATCGTTTTCGTCCTGAAATTGCGTTAGTAATTGCGCACTTGCGACTGAAAACGTTATTTTTGGTAATATTAGCAGACTTATGCGATGCTTAAAACTTGAAATATTTAATTTAATTTAAAATTTCGTAAATTACTTATATTACATTATGTACGTATATTTAAAGTTAATAACCGTCCCATATAAAGTGTAATTGAGTTTTTATATCCACGTCGTAACTTGATACCGATTAGCGAAGCGTGAACTATCCATTATTACGGGCATTGTTATTCGTTTACGTGCATAATACTTTATGCATATTTAATAGTTTATTGTCAGTTTAAAAACAGTCATGAACGCTGATAATTATAACCTGTACCTACTTGTTTGTACATACAGACAGTACCTGCAATCGGCCGAGCTTCACTCGATATTTCTTTGTAAAATCATGTTTTTTTAAAGTAAAATAACTCGTTAAATACTACTTTAATAATACTTAAAATTACAAATCTTTTAAAAAGTTAAAGACACAAATCTCCCTTTATTATAAAAGTTAGTTAGTAGCAGTAAGTTTATTTCGAATGCGACATTAGATATTACTGTGCGATGTCAGATTTGGGCAATTATTATTATTTATAAACGGAAGTTTAATATTTCTTTTTATTACAATAACTACAATTCACATTGTATCTTGGAAACGTCAAAACTTGTGTATTTCTAAACCGGATAGGTAGTACGTAGAGTCGTAGATACTCGTATAACTTGATCAAGCAATAATATTTTAGGTATATTCCGTCATGCCGAATTCCGAATTCATGCCAAACAAAACACAAGAGTTGAATAAATGATCCCTCCAAACATTATTCAAAGAATGCCATTTTGATAATAACCGTTGTGTTAATGCGTGGCACTAGTTGCGGTGCGGTGCGGTGCGGTATGGCGAGGTCCGGCGCGCTGCGGCGCGGTGCGGCGGCGGCGGTGTCGTACGCGCCAATTACAGCGCCATCTGATAGCGCTAACAAGACGATGTGTATCTGTCGCTCGCCACCGCGACCACGCACAGACGACGTGTGCTCGCAGACCTGCCACATGGTGCTCTCGGTAACAATGTTGGTTAAGTAGGTTTAATAATTACTTTAGTTTCTTTTATATTCAAAAAGTAGCTATCGAGTGCTTGCCACATAATGTTAAATTATCACTGCAGACCAACATGACATCACACTCAGACAAGAACATCATACAAGTTCATGCGTAGATTTGACACCTTTCTAACCAATTACAATAAACCATAGCATAGGTCTAGATCCATACATTGTACATAATGTTTACACGAATAGGTATAATTATCTGAGATGCCGGTACACGATTGCCTGTAATGCCTGTACGCGATTTGTATTTGTTTCATGAATTATTATATTATGCAAATATAAGTTGAAAGAAGCAAAACTAATGTAAAATTGTCAAGTTACCCTAGATCTAAGTAACATTTTGATCAAGATTACAAAGCATTCTGATCATGTTAACTTCTGTCGAGGTACACTCATCTGTGACCACGTACCGGCCGCCACCGCGCGCCGCATTCAAATTCCGATAGCGGACCTACATACACCGTACACCCCCGCGACGCAAATTTAATCACAACATACAAAAACCCAACTTTATAAACACTGCAGCAAGGTTGCATGTAGCTCAACCGAGCACTGGAAGTCACTTTGCATGATCAACGCGGTGGCGTGAATTACGCGGCCGCAGGTCGTTATTGTCCAGCATCATTGTTCTCTATATCGCTGCAAAGTAATATGACCCTTACAGTGACGGGATAGAGTCGATAGTGAGTGCAGGTGCTTTATTGCGAATAAGGAGAGCATTGTCGCGAAGGTGGAATATTTCACGGAGATGGCGCGATAGAGGGCGATTGTGTGGCGCGCGATAGCGTTATCAGGTGGCACGCCGACACCCAGCAGGAAGGACAAACGGACGCCATGAATCAAGCCACAATCGCTGACAATAACTAGTTCCGCTGCAAGGAGCCAATTGTATTCAGTCCTAACATTTGTTTAGACGATGAATTATTATTGCGCGCCTATTATTGTTGCCGGCGCACAGTACAATGGAGACGGTAAGCTACACAAGTAAGGCCACGACTGCACTTGTTGCTTCTTCGACACAGGCATTTTTTACAGACTACCTATATCTTACCTCATGGAACTTCCTTACATATTTTTTACAGACTCTACCTAAACCTTACCTCGTAGAACTTCTATACATATTATAATATTATGAGGTGTTGTTAGGGTAAGTAAATTTTAAGTAGGTACTTCAAACATGATGGTATTTAGAAGAACTAGTATTTGCTTATTTATTTTTTAAAATAAATAATTTGAAAAGTCGTCCGAGGAACTCTGAGAAAATTAAATATTTTAAAATTTTCAGTAATGTGCTGAAATGCAATCTTCACTGTGAACGCCGTGAGTGGTATCTTATACAAGATAGCACCTACTTATCTACACGAAGCCTCTGAGCGCACCAAACTGTCCCTCGTTTACTGTGTCAGGGATATGTTACGAGCGGTTCCTTTGAATAATTCGCGGATGATTCCGGTAGATTTATGGTCTCTAACCATAGAGAGCGGCGCGCCGCTACAATTAAATAATTTGCGTACGGGCGGCCGCCGCCGCCTGATTTGTGAGCTCTGCGCTCGTCTACTGACCCGCAACAATTACTTCAGCTTATGCAACCTATTATTTGGAACCACTATTTACATTTTGATCTACGCCTCGTGGGCCCTTTACCTGCACACGTCGGCTCTCATTAATTTTGAACTTTAAGTCGGAACAAAGCCACTGAAAAGTGTGATCCTTGTTGCTATGAGATAGCGGAATTAAATTTTTAACGGATAGGTTGATACCTGTACACATTGATATGTGTTTGCTGTCAGGAAGAATTTAGTAAAGCCTTTAATTAAGGCAGGCTCGTAAATGTTACTACTTGACTCAATATAAGTATGTCATATGTTTTGTTTTCTTCATGTCTATTTATAACTAGCGTAAAACTTTAATGTAAGGATAATTGTCGGCCCAAAGACTAAATTAGTACACATTATAATGAAATCTGACATCGTACGTCGACTTGCGTTGTAGATTATCGTAGATGATGGTGTTGTGAGACTTGTGAGTGCGTGAACTCAGCTTCCCGGGTGATGGCTGCGGCGTAACGCTTGGCGCAAAGGCGTAAAGTGGCAACAAAACAACTGCAATTACCTCCCATCTCGAGACCAGTCCACAATTGTGTAATTGCCGATCAATTGGACACCGTGAGAACGTCACACGACCGCTATCACACGTCGATGCTGATGTTCGGCTAAAACTAGACAAATTAGTGTTTGTCATGTTGTCGACATTCACGCACCTACCTACATGCAAACAACCTACATTCACGTAGGTACCTACTCGTACATGCAAAGTGACATCAAAATCCGTCCAGTGCCGTGCAGTAATATAAATAAAAATTTATTGATATAATTAAGTATAGGTACCTAAAGCGAACCAAAGTTCACTTGATACGTTCACGTAGAATTCATACCATTTCAAGCGACCTTTGACACAAAAATTTTTTTAGTGACGTATTGATGATGTCAATGAGTTAAAATCCAAATCCAATTAAAAAAACTAAATACACCGTTTTCTCGTCATCATCTATGTGGGTATATTTCATTCTATGAACTTAAATACGATTGGAGCTATGGGCTGTCATTCTAATACAAGTTGAAGTTAAAGTGAATTGTTTGTGGGTACAACTATCGACTGATAGAGATTTTGTTCTCGTCAAAAGTTTTACACTAATGTTCTTTTGAAAACTGTAGCTGATGATTTCATGGATGGTCGAATAGGATGGATCTCTAAACACTAGTATGAGTGGAACCCTGTAGCACTTAAAGTATGCGGATACGAGAGGACGCTAAAAGCAATCGCAGATCGCAGCAAGTGACGGCGGCGGTGGGAGCGCGCGCGCTATATGGAGCGACGCCTACGCTTGCGCCATCTAACTTTATTAGTATAATTATGCTGTTTGTATCCCTCATTTATCTTAGCTTCACATTTAAACATTTAACATCGTTAAGTCAATTGAGTGATACAAACTACTATATATACCGGGCGACACTTAAGACGTCGGTCAAGTCGATCAGATCTCGTACCGATGCTTCAAAGATTTATCACGATATTTATATTTCCATATCGTCCATGAATGTATAGAAGAAAGTATATATGTGTGTGTGTGTGTGTGTGTGTGTACAGCACAAGGCAGTGAGGTGACGTCACATATCACACGGCCGGGACAGTCAGGAAGTGGGCCTCGGGACACAGGTGGTCGGTGACGCAGCGGTCATCGTCCGTGACTGCCGCCATCTAATCTAATCTCGGTGTAACGAGTACCGAGTATCGAGTAACCGCCACAATGCCGATATTCCGGAATGCTCGGTGAGCGGGTAATGCCTCGGTTATCGCCGATGAGTTACGATTAGTAAATTGGCGAGGGCGCGATCAGCTTTCTAATAAATTTAGTCCGCTTCGTGCGGAATTGCTGGCGCATCGAAGGTTTAACGTGGACTCTATTCTCAACTGCTTCTAGAAAATATTCTTTTAACCGACTTCATAAGAGGAAGTTATAAATGTACCTATGTATCTAATATGTTTATATCGCATTTCTTCGCAACTATTAATTTATTATGTTAAGGGGTGCACACATAGGTAATTATAACCATGAAGTTATTCATTCATTGGTTTGATATGTTTTTATTATAAAATAGAAATTAATATCATTGACTACTTAACACGCTCCAGTGTTTATTCAGTATAACTCTGTGCACTTATTAGAAATAAAGTAATGTATTGCATTTCATAAATCCTTGTGTCGATAGCAAGAAATGAATTCTGCTCGCAACGCAACGTAGCGCGCACATGTCGCCAATTCTTTCGATTCTTCGCTTCCCATAGCATTAATAGTTAACCATACGATGACCATAAAAGGAATGAATATTAGAAGAACGAAACTAATGAACGATTAGTAAAGTCGGATCAGAGTAGATCGGGGTAAAAAGTAAACTAGATCGCTCCCACGCGAACCTCGGCGGCGCAGTATGCGCCGGCGCATTAAGTTTTATTAATAACGATTAGAAATACGATTGATAATAATTCATAGACTGGTATGGTCTCAGCGAGTAACCACTTCTTGTCGTGATAAGCATATATGGAATGACATGTAGACGGCGTGAAAGTTCTATCGAAATGTGTCGCTGGCGAATTCCGTCTAGTTTTTTATACAATTTATTTGTTAACATGATGTAAATTATTTATTTATGAGTCGACCGACATAATTCACGTATTGTACACGTTAGACACAGATTAGCGGTATTGAACATGACAAATAGTAACCGCGATTTAAAAAAATTGTAACTAACTGTTAACAGGGGTCGTATTCGTACCGTACCTACTCGTACTAGTACAACGTACAAAGATGCATCACCTATCTACTTTTGGGGCCTAAAATGTAATGCGTCGTTTAATTATATGTTACATAATTTGAAAGATATCGAATGACTCAAGAATCGAGGCAGACAAAGCGAGTTGGTCCCGAGATGGTATCATCGGACCAAAGTAAAATGATGTAGCGACGGCGCTTCCCGACTGATGGACGCGCTGCGCCCGCGTTGCGCCCGCGTTGCGCCCGCGCCGGTGCCGCATGCCGCTCCGAACATCTATGATAAGCAACATGATAATTTCGTTATAAGCCAATCTTCTCGGCCATTACCTGCCTATAATGGGCATTGTCTAGTAAATACATGTTCGCGGAATAACGACTTTTACTTAAGGTTGCTGTGATGTTTCGAGCAGCGGTAGTTCTAATAGCACGTTAGATTAACTATTCTAATTGTGGGTACGATAAAATAATACATGGTTACAATTATTGTACACGTTTCTGTCTTTTAGCTATTGCTTTAAGAAATATATTGCTTTAAGTATAAAAGAAGAGCCTGCGATTACGAATTGTTGATTGATCTACCTTCTTGAAAAAAAGTCGTGGCATATTTGCAGGCTTAGTTTATTACATAGTACCAGCAGGCTAACCTTACCGACATTAACGTAGGTACCAGCACGCCACCGACGATGCCACCCACGGCTTGTCGCGACAATAATGCGATTCGGGACGCACACGCCACAGTCCGCCACATGCAAAGCGAATTGCGCGAGACTAACAGCTAATTGAATCGAAGACGCTACCGTCCATAGATCGAATGACCCGTAGAAATTGCTTACTAGGTATAGAGTAGTCTTTGTTGAAAATTAATAATAATTATGCAAGTTTGGAATCCTGGATTCTTGTTTTCAATATTCCACGCCAGCCTTTGATGACGTTACTGTTACATATTATAAGTTATCCATCATCTACTATTCTTAACTAAAAATTTTAAGGACGAAATGCAAATATTGTTAAGGATTATTGATTGATTCACCTAGTTTTCTTTCATGAGAAATCTGCACGCCACAAATGCAATTTATAAGAACAGTGCAATATTCTAAAAATATATTTAGCTAGGATGTATATTTTTGATGACTATGTTTATTGGTGCCATTTCTAGTAGTAAGCTTGTCGTAGTTCATATCAGCGATTGAATCGTCACCGCGGTGCGGGCGCGCAGCGTGCAAATCTCAAATGCGGCGAGCCGACACGCGACACATTTTTTGCCACCTGAAGACGTGGCAACACTGGCCACCCATTATAACCCCATCACCGCCCCCGGGAATTGTTTATGCCATTTGAATAATTTACATGACTGACACCCGTGTCCGCTGATATCTATTTTCCCAGCGCGCGCGCGTCCGTGGAGAATTTCGTCCTTAATCTGTTCTTATTTTATTGTTCACGACATTGTTTTTTATTTTGTGAATTACTGCGCCTTATTCCGATTGAAGCCACTTTAATTTATTGTTTTCTTAATAGGCCTTGTCTTAAAGTGGTAATCACAGCTTATTCGTCAAACTGCAAGCATCGCTTTTTGTTAAAATTTGCCTGGTTTCACGGTTCACCTTTTATAGCTTGTCTGAAAGCAATAAATCCTGTTTTGCTGTAGTTATATTTCTTACGTAGGCATAAACAATGGCAGTAGATTAGTGGATAATATGCGGATATCAATATTAATTTAGCGTTGGCCGAGGTACGACAGCCCACACGGCACGGCGCGCGACGCGCAAATGACAAAGTTTACTTTCCTCCACAAACTTATTGCTAATCATATCACGACCTCAGATGAATAATATTGTAATTAACTTAGACTTTCTATAACCTACTATATTAGTGTAAATGTTATATAACATCGTTTAGCTAATGGGAATCACAAATAATCATAATAATGAAACTCTACTACGACAGTAAAAGCCGTCTTCGAACGTCTGGTAAAAAGTAAAGACATCGACATTTTCTTAGATTTATAAAATAGGTATCGTATCCATCTCATATTTTGTAGCAAAAAAAAAATGGCAACTCGCGCGCAAAGATAAAAGGAGGAATCACAATGCACATCGACACAATGATCCAGAATCAAACTAAAGCATTCATCCTACCGTCCAAATGCTGGTTTACACCAACGACGACCATTAATAGAAAGGTTTAACTTTTACTCATAATGTACCTATTAATAAATTGTTAACATAATAACATTAAAATAACTATTAATGTGGTACTAAGTATAATATGAATAATATCCGTGAACTGCGGGGATCGCACACGTTGTCTGACGAATGCAACGCCCGCCATCTTAAGGAAAAAGAGATAAAAAATATTTTATAAACTTTTGCAGTTGGAGTGGTAATATGCCTGCGTCAGCACAGCAAAGTGTGCCTGCAGAGAATGAAAATAAGTTGTCAAGATTACCTTAAACCTTAAAATTATTTTTAGAAACAGGTATGCATTTATTTTAAGGTTCTAGTTCCGTTCAGAGGGTATTTATGGTAGAACTTGTAAAGTTGTCCTGGGCAAATTCCACGCATCCACATACATAGGACTTCCAGTTAGGTGGATCTATCCTATTTGGGGTTGAAGGTGGGTATCCGTGGGTTATGACTGTGGTTAAAATTAAGAGGTCTGCATGGTTAGTTGCTTTTCGTTTAAGACTTAGAAATATAAATTAATTCGTGAAGGTAGTCGACCAAGTTTAGGTAATATTTTGTCCATGTTGCAACTGGCAACTGGCAACCCTGTGGTGACCATTCACACTTCATTAGGCAGGTTTTATCAATTTCACCCGTCCACCGCGTGGGAGCCGCGCCGCGCAAAAAGCGCAGCCTCCAGTAATGGCCACTCGCCAGCTGCACTCATGTTAGAATACATCGTCTACTTACCTGTATGATTGTAGAAAAGTTATGAATTTATGATTACTTAGTAAACTTGCTTTACAATGACAAATTGCAGTTTATTAATTCGCATTTCTCGTACCACAACAGCTTAGACAAGAGCCACTATTTTAGCCACAGACTAGGAATACTTATAATTTTTAAATAATAAGTAATTGCCTGAGTACCTACTTTAGCTTAATAATTTAGTAGGTACCCATGACTTAAACAATATTTGTCATAACTCCACTAATCTAATGTAATAATATGATGTAGGTACCTACGTAACACTAATTCTTCAGTCAAGTGTAGGTTCGTACACATAATTATGAACGCAGCTTTTTAATATCAGTAAGGACATTTCGATAAATTAATTTGCATTAATAGGCATTGTTTATTAAATGATTGCTTCAACCCATTTCTCCCACCGCTGGGGTTCATCAATATCCAATATCAAGCAAATACCCGCATCAGAAATGTATGTCGTTCTCGAAACGAGTGAGCTTATCGCGACACTCGTATGTCACAGTTGGATGGAAATTGGGGATCAATTGATAAAAAGTGGCCAGTTGCAGTGCGGGGGCGCGGGGGTGCGGGGGTGCGGCGGTGCCGGTGTGGGGGACTCAATTAGGGAGCGTTTAG
>DWAV01002836.1:0-10532 GCA_018231305.1 Noctuana lactifera | reverse complement strand
TAGACAGGGTTTCTTTAATGTTTGGTTACGCTCATCCGTTACAGAGTTCTATTGATCACGTCCAGGATCTACGAGTATTATAAGATCCTTATGATAGTGCAATGGCACTACAATGGGACAAACTATTAGAAATGATATTCTTGA
Organism: Noctuana lactifera; assembly: GCA_018231305.1. Taxonomy (NCBI): domain Eukaryota; kingdom Metazoa; phylum Arthropoda; class Insecta; order Lepidoptera; family Hesperiidae; genus Noctuana; species Noctuana lactifera. Next base: position 10,388 of record DWAV01002836.1, on the reverse strand, counting down.
ATTACACTTGTGTTACATATGTATTGTAATTTTAAACGAAATCAGACAAAATCAAAAATTCTTTTATACTCTAGGCTTGGATTATAATTTTTATCGGCTTTTGTAAGTTGATCAAACACATAATAATATAGTAAGTAAAAAATTATTTATATTTCTAACTGACACTATTATTTATTGGTCTTATTCTGTTAGAGGTCGATAAATGTATATCATATTACCATATGAAATTAAAAGGTGTAAAGCGCTTAGGTAATAGGTAGTTACTGACAACACGATGTTGCGCATCGTTGTATGCATGTTTTAAGAATTCTGTCAGTTAAGTGAAAGTCAAACTCTCTGTTCGAGAGGTCGTTTCGCTAATTAGTACTATACGCATTAGAAATGATTAGATAACTGCAATCAATAATGTCCGCTAATAATCGTTTAAATAAATTGGAAGATCAATATTATCTATGTTAAGCAAATAATAAACGAACGTGCAGGCCACCTGATTTAAAGTGTTCACTGTGACCCAAATAACTCAACCCATATAAATCCACACACAACCTCAAATAGGTTGGATTGGAATTTCTTTCTTAGGCTACACGTGAATGCACCGCAACGCGTTGCTATCTTTTTTAAAGCTGGCTGTGTGATTCGCGGCTATGAGACTTATGAGAGAGTCGGTGGTACCTCCCCGGCGAACTTTACAAGTTCTATCATCTATCAAATACATTTATATTTATACAACCTATAAAAACGTACGCATGGTAGTGGTAGCCGCTATCGGAGCCTCGGAGGATCAGCACGCGACAGAAACAGGACTATAAGTAAATCTTGGTGTTAGATTAGAACAAGCAATTTCTCTATCCGCACGCCATAGGTACAAAGGACAACTTGAACGAATCATTCTGCTACTTTTTAATTTTTATAAGTTCCGCGGCGAAGGTGTGCTATCGGGGTTAATCACGTCTTCCGGTAACGAGTAGTAAAAAGCTTCGGGGATAATGTGGCTCCTTATTTGTCACATACATTAATGATTTCACCTTAGAATAATTACGTAATTATTTAATAACGTTATTATTCTAAGGATTTCGCGTTATTTATTTATAGGTTGGTTTTATTTTTATACATATGTATATAGGTAGGTACATTACTTTTTTTATTTGGAAGAGCTTAGTTTTAATAAAATTTTAGGTATTTGCACTAGAAATGGTTATGTTATGGTTTTGAAATTTTTTACATTTTATACCAGGCCGTTGCCGTTGCACGTTTTGTCCATTCTATCTTGAAAATTATTGAACCGTTTTTCGTGAAAACGTTTGATGTTAATAATATATTATGTACTAACCAATTCATAAACTTAAAATTGGCCTTTTTAAATTAATATAAATTAAAATGGCCAATGCATTATGCATTTTATAATGCAATAACTACATTCAAATTTTAATACAAAATGATGTTATGTTATCATATTACATTATGGTTGCTATGTTTTCATTTTAAAAATCGCAGAATTAACATAAGTGTACCTCGTGATATTATTATGCGCGATGTTTCTTCATAAATGTCTGGATATCATTTTATAGATATTATTGTAGCGAGTCCTCAACCTCCTTTCGTTTTTGTCATCGAAGCTCCACTGAAGGCCATCTTAGCAGTAAACAAGATGTGTCTGGCTATAAAGACTTAGGTAATTATTTCGAGATATAATTATGTATAGCAGTATAGGTAATTGGTATGTAGGTAGGTAGGTAGGTCCTACCAACACTCACGACTATGTTGTCCAGACTTATCCAGACGCCTGGCAAGGAAAGGCAACCACTACTCCCGAAGATATTTCCTGAAAGTACCTGCTTATCTGAAGTTATCTGTGTCTCACGTAAAAGATTTCTGTATATTTTGTTTGTTTTAAATAATATTCTGTACAGATTAAGATTTGTATAGCTCTCCTTTTGGATGGCTGAAGGGGCCGTTTACGGACGGATCATGGTCTAGATCAGCTAGATGAACTAGATTAAGTTCAGTCTGGCGCAGTATCGTAATAACCCCAACCGGAGCCAATATTGAATTTAATATGGAATACAATAATAATTCACAGACCAAAGAGTAGTTTATTTAAATCGTACCGTCATAACAGTCGTTAAACCTAGTCATGGGCCCTTTGGTCGGTTTGACATGGGTTGGCCACTATAATATAATACTAACCCGTATCTCTACCAATCCGCATTGGAGCAGCGTGGTGGAGTATGCTCCATGCCTTTCTCGGTTGTGGTGAGAGGCCCTTGCCCAGCAGCGGGACATAAAAAGGGTTGAAGTCAGGCAATTTTTGTTTGGAGATACTTTTTTTTTAACAAACATCTAGTCCCACTCTTTTCTTATGACTTCTCGTATTTTATCGAATACGCCAATGACAAGTGGTTCGGTCAATGAAGACAAAAAAAGGATCAGAGGAGTTTTAAGGACAAGAAACATAAGAAAGAAATGTAATTTTTGGATAACACATTCATACATTATACATTATAATAATATAATAGTTAATATGGTGTTTGGTTAAATATATAGTTAGGATTGAGTATGCTTTTATATTATCAAATACTTATTATGAAGATATATAGGTAAGAAGAGGAGGATTTAAATAAGGCTGTGCATAAAAGAAGAGCGATCATAAAGTGGACAGGCAAAAATACAATATAAAAATCTCCCAGTGTAAAAAAGCATCCGCGTGGTGTGTGAAAACACAACATGAGATTCATGAAGTCATATGGTCTATCCGCAAACATTATAAATAACGCGCGTTTATGTAACGCAAAAGTTCTCGTGCGAACGTGGGCTTTACTTATTTATTTTATGTCAGTCAGTCAGTACTGTTTAAAAAAACCATAGATTTATTACAAACTGACGTAGGAGTTTAGTGTTCTGTGATTATCAATCTATGTTTGAAACCATTTTGAAACAAAGAATCTCTTTCTTCGTATAATATTCGTCTTCGTAGAGTTCATACTTCATTTCGTAGTCTGTGGTGTAGGTAGACTACATTGCCTTGCGATTCCATTCCATTTCCATACATTTCTTTCTTTCATTAATTCATTCATATCAATCGTTACTACTTATTTCCCTTTTCCCTTGCGTCTTGCATTAAAGATGGCTGATAATAAATTGTATGAAATATTAGGTGTATCTAGAAGTGCCAGTGATTCAGAAATTAAAAGAGTAAGTATCACTATCAAGTGTATCATTTAATATACTAATAGCACACAGTAGAAATCAGCTTTTTGTTTCGATTTTATGCGTGGTTGTTTCAATATATTATGTTGAAGTAAGGTTATATTTAAACGCTATCGATAAGACAAATTACTTATGATGGTATTAATTAATATTTCAGAGCTACCACAAATTGGCGAAAGAGTTTCATCCAGATAAGAATCCTGCCGCGGGTGATAGATTCAAAGAAATAAGTTACGCATATGAAGTTTTATCGGACCCGAAGAAAAGACTAACTTATGACAAGTTCGGTATTAAAGGTTTACAAGAGGGGGGACAAGGAGGTGGGCCACCAGAAGATTTGTTAAGTCAATTTATTGGTGGTATATTTGGAATGGGCGGCGGCGGAGGAAGGCCGCGTGGCCGCGTTCGTGGAGAGGACACCATACATCCACTGAAAGTGACTTTAGAGGATGTGTACATGGGTAAGACAGCTAAATTACAACTTAGCAAAAATATCATTTGTGTTCCTTGTAAGGGGGTTGGTGGTAAGCCTGGTTCAGTAGTATCTTGCAGAGATTGTCATGGACAGGGTATAAAAGTGTCTTATCAACAAATCGGTCAGAGCATGACTCGGCAGTTTCAAACTCGTTGCCCCACTTGCCAAGGACAAGGTGAGATTATCAATGAAAAAGATAAATGCCCTAAATGCAAAGGTAAGAAAGTCCTAAATGAGACTAAAATTCTTGAAGTTCATGTAGAAAAGGGTATGCGAGAAAACCAAAGGATTTTCTTCAGGGAGGAAGGTGATCAGATGCCTGAGAGGCAACCCGGCGATGTGATTATTGTGTTACAGCAAAAACCCCATGATGTTTTTCAGAGAATTGGTGATGACCTTGTGATAAAACATGAGATAACTTTGACTGAGGCTTTATGTGGCTTTCAATTTGTTGTTAAGCATTTGGATGGACGTGATTTACTAATCAAACAGAACCCAGGAGAGGTGATCAAGCCAGGGGATTTGAAAGGAATTCAAGGAGAAGGAATGCCTGTATATAAGAATCCATTTGAAAAAGGAAATCTGTATGTGAAATTTGATATAACATTCCCAGAAAATAACTTTGCTACAGAGGAACAGATGACGCAAATTGAAAGCATATTGCCCCCAAGGCCAGCATTTGTCATGCCAATTGGTGACGATGTAGAGGAAGTAAACTTAATTGAGTACACAGGAAGTGACAGGGGCAGAGGTCGTGAGGAAGCCTATGCCAGTGACGATGAGGAACACATGCATGGAGGACCTGGTGTTCAATGTGCTCATCAGTAGATCAATTTCTAACTTATTTATGAATTACTCAGACCTCACATTATGTAATTTTATCATAATTATAGGTATTCTAACTACAAACATGTTCTTTAAAAAGCTAGAACCTTATAGTTTAGATTTTTACTGCAATATTTTTTTTGCCCTTTACTGCTACATAAATACAGAATGCCATACATGCTGATAATAATATTTTCAATTTTTTTTAAGTATGTCACTGATATGTCATTATGTATCTGTTTATTTTTTTTGGAAATTAACCAACCCCATCTTAAACTTTCCTAGGTTATGTTAGTTATCAAACAAAAAATGGGATTTCGAAAGAATATCAAAACACATAATTATATGGCTGATTGTGACGTGACAAAGCATATTGTTGATAATTGGTAAATGTTTTTTTGTTATTTTTAACCAGTCAATATAATATGTAATGTTAAAGAGAAGGGCACTGAGGGTTCAACATTAAGGAACAATTTCATGTCACTTTTCTCAGTTTAATGGTCATGTATTAATTTCTGGTGCAGGTCTTTAACAAATGTGGCCATCTGGCATTCTGCATTCTCAACATTTTAGAGGTTTTTAGTTTTAATTATTATTCATGAATGACTAAGCATTAGGGAAAAATTAGCAAAGATAATATTAAATGTATTCCATTCCATTACTGCAGATACATTTGTTGTAGATATAAATATGTACCTATATTTGTTGCTACAGTAACATTATTTTATTGGTGTTTTATAGAAATCCTATATTCTTACTTGAACATAAGACTTTGTTAGGTTATGGATTTTTAATGCATATGTGTAAATTGTTCATGGGAACAGTAATATAAATGTGCTTTCGTGCAAAATTTTTTTTATTAGCTCATTATATTATAATACCTATTCTGCAAAATTATTGCTATGTAATGTAACTAAATCCACAAAGTAGATGTAAATAAATTTCCCCATTTACCTATTACTTACCACTATTATTTTTTAAAGTCCCAAATAGTATTGTGAGACATAATAATTTTGAGCTTTGTGTGATATAAATAAAAACATTCTTAATTAGACTTTTTGGTGTTGAATATTTCTATATACCTACCTGCCTACATCTTTACAATATAAATGAAGATTTCTGAAAATAAATAAAAGATGATTGAACTTTATGAATCTTTTATATCAGACACTGACTTTACTGATTCACAATATTTTTTAAAATCTTTTCGACTTCTACAAAGGACATTTAAATTAATATCTTTCAAACCTAATTTACGTAATTTTTCCAATCTAAGCTTAACAGTATTTTGTGATGCAGATATAACCCGAGGCTTCCTTGCAATCTCCTCAACTTCAAAGCCTTCCTCTATTAGAAAATCCAGAAAACTTTTAATCTGAAAAAAATAAACTTGCTTAATCTTAAAAACTACTACCATACACAATGGTTTACACAAATATAAATGAAAATGGTTTTTAACACCTCAGGGTGTACAATAGAACATATCAAATAGGTTTTCATATAATTGCCTAGTACTTGGGTACTGTAGTACACAGAGCACTGAATTTTTTGCTGGGATGTCATGCCTTTTCCCTGGTGCAAGTTATTGTCACATTCTGGGACACCTGCATATTATCTTTACATAGAATACAATGTAGTCGCTTCTGCTCTCTGTTCTCTTAGCTCTTACTAAAACTACTCAACAGGTTTTTGCAGTTTTCAGCAATAGATTAAGTGATGCAATAGTAAGGTTTATAATGAATAATTTACTAATTTTGAGGTGGTATGTTTGCCGGGTCAGCTAGTGTATTTATAAAATAGTATATTTTCTTAATCACCTTAGCAGCTCTAGTTCCTTTTAATGCAGGGATAGTATAATACATATCCTCAACAGCTTCAGGAGTAACGTTGAGGCGGTTAGCCAGATAATTCTTAGTTGATTTTATGTCTCCAAGAACTGTTTTTGTTTCTTGTGAAAGATTGATAGACCTAGAAACAAAGGCAATATAAAAATTTGTTTTTGAACAAACTTTCAGCAAGTATAATGATATCTAGGGATACAGAAGAGTGACATGTACAACTATGTGTCGGGGATATGATAAAATCTCTAAAAGATTTGTTCAAATCACTGAGAATGTTAAACCAAGCTAGCACTGAATCTGGCTTTCATCTCTTTCTTCTGTCCAACCACATTTCTCAATACCTTTCTAATATTTCCTCAGAACATCTCACCATCCATGGATATAATTTATCAACACCCATCTTTTTTACTCTAAGAAGGCGTTCTTCAATTGTTTTATGGTGATATTTGAATACCCATAGATCTCTGAGAATGCGATCCTCTGGAACCCCATTCTCTGTAACAATAATCAATTCAATTACTTTTTCATGTGCTTTGTTACAATTTATGGATTGTATATATTCTGAATGAATGTTGTAATCATGATCCTTACCTAGCAAAGTATTTAAGGATTTTTCAAGCCAGTCAAATGATAAACTGTAAATAAAAGTTCTGGATGCAACTAATTTTGAAAGATGTGATGGGGGACACTGTAAACAGATTACTTAAATTATACTACAAAAGAGTTTTTAAGATTATTTCCATTTTATATTAAAAAGGTGAATGTTGACTTTTTAGCTAAGGCAGAGATAAATAAGAAATAATTATTGTAAAATAGATACCTTCAACTGTTCTGCCAGATAATATAATCTATTATTACAGTATCCATGATGTAAATCACTTTTAGTTGTTTTATAAATATGTAGTAAGGTGCGGATAGGTAATTTGTAAAATGGTAATGCATCATCATCGCATTTAAAGTTTAATTTTGATATAACATCAAATTTTGATTTAACATTATCAGCACTTTTATCTAAGAAAAAAAAATTCCTGTAGTTATAATAATACAATTATAATACCTAAATGTGAAATTCAGAAGTAAAAAGAAAATAAAATCGGGAGTAAAATATCACCATTATCTAATATGTCCTTAACAGTAACTTTCTCAGTAATATTAGAGTTTCTGTATGTAATACTATAAGGTTTCAACTGAATTTTGTTAACACTATACTCTAATGGGTCTTTAAATTTTACTTTTGCAACGCTAAAAAATCCTCTCGAAAATATACACGAATAAAGTCTCAAGAACATTATAAAGATTTTTAAATAATTATCACTAAAATCTGAATTACTGAAATTAACATTAAAAACATGTCAAATTTGAAAATACAATCTCTGACTACATAGAGTAATCAATCAATCACAGAATACTAAACTCACGGGCTTGCTAATCTTACTATATATCTCTATGTCACTGTCACAACAGAAAAACTGTCAAAAACATACAGAACCATACATGTCTACGTAGAGTTTAGTTAATCATTGTTTTAGTGATGCTGTAATACAACGACGTCACCAAACTGGGCCTGTTTGTGTTGTGCAACTGTATTGTATTCTAAATTCTAGGTAGCACATCTAAGTAGTCTGTGATGTATTCGCAGCGACGTAGTCCGTAGCTACAGCGGCTTTTGATCTTGAGAAGCGCCTTCTGGAACGCATGCTAAATATAATTCTGTCTGTCAAGTGTCACCTGTGTCACTGTCAAATTATAATGTATGTAAATTTTTAATTTTGAAATATTTAAAATGTTTTGGTTGAATGATAATTATTATTTGTTTACTTTAGTTCGTATTTTGTGTTTAATGAAATTAGTGAATCTGTTATCATAGTCTCTCTAGATCTGGAAACTGAATACACCTACATCTGTACTATATTCACTATTTGCTGTTACTATATTTTAATATTTATACAAATCTATGGGAAATAATCACAATGGGCAAGTAAGTATAATGCAATTGTATTATTTCCATTCGTCAAATAATATAAAAAGTTGATAATTACTTTCATATTACATGCTTTTGAAGCCATATTATGTTTATTATATTTTAAGAAGTTTATTTGGATATTATAAGGTGTTGGCCTGGTGTGGGTAGTTAGTATAAAAAGGTAAACATTTTGTGCTAATGATGATTTACTACAGTGTTGCTTATGTGGTGGTCCAATTTAAAACCATATCTATCTAAGAATTATTGAACCTGTTTTTATTGTTATAATTCAGACTTACATTAGTTTTAATTATTTTTATTATTATGTAGGCACAAAGAGTGGAGAAGAATTGCAAAAAGAGAACGGAGAAGAAGAATTCGAACAGAAAAAGCAATAAGAGAAGGTTCTAGAATGCTCTATGATTATTTTTTATGCAAATATTTTTATCATTCCACATGAAAACTAATTAATTCAGATTTCAGACTGTACACAACCTAGTGATGTTAGGGAGCTGGAACATTGGCTTAGTTTGCAAGCAGAGTTAGAGGAGCATGAAATTCAAGAGATTAAGGAACAAAATAAAGCAGAAAATGATAAGTGGGTTAAAGCTGAACAAATTGCTATGGAGCAATGGAAATTGCTTCAGCAGAAGAAAGAAGCTATGCATCAAAAACAACTAGAACATGAAGCTAAAATAAAATTAGTAAGTGTTTATAATATTTAAGTTGGAAGTTAAAGGACTATGCCTTTAACCCTTTTTATGTTTCACTGCTTGGCATGGGTCTCTCCCCACAACTGGGGCAGGCCTGGAGTATACTCTACCTCACTGTTCCAATATAGATTGGTGGAGATACGGGATAGTGGCCAACCTGTGTCGGATGTTGTCAAACCAAAGGGCTTCTGACTAGGTTTAACGACTGTTATCTATCGATAACTACTGGGACCGACGGCGTAACGTGCCCTCCGAAGCACGGAAGCACGCATGAAATTTGCCCCTAGCGGTCACTCATTCAGATTGGTTGCCCGCTATGTCGGACGCGGCCTGTACCCATCCAACGTTGCTTAACAATGAGATATGCGAGGGGCTATGCGCGCTTCAAAAAAAGCTATAAGAATATAGGGAAAATGAATGCCACAGATAATAACACCTCACACATAGCTTCATGATAAAATTCCATGTGTTGTTTGTGCCATGTACACACAAAGACAATTTGCTTAGAAAAAGACACCTATATCATGATTCATTGCCCGCCAAGTGTCCATGCATGAAACTTGCTACTAGCATTCAGCCATCCAAGTAACAACCAAACCCAAGATTACTTAATCTATGAGATCGCTCACTTTACTGACATAAATTTGTACAAAATGTTGCTATCTATAGGAATGGGAACGAGAAAAACAAAGAAAGGAGGAAGAGGCTCGAAAGGTTGCAGAAATTGAAGAAGCAAATAAAAAAAGACAGCAGGAGTTTATGAATAATTTGGAGAAATTTTTGAATGGAGACTCAAATGAACCTCCTCCAGAATTATTAATTATGCATGAAACAAAACCAAATGCAGATGTGTGTCCATTTTTCACAAAAACTGGGTGCTGTCGGTTTGGCGACCAATGTTCCAGAAATCATCAATATCCTGGTATTAGTAATGTGAGTAATAATTTAAATACTTAATAATTTTTTTATAATTCTTATAGGTCTGGAAAAAATTGCAATTTAGCAATAAGAACACTTGTTGTAATCTTCTTAAGTACATGAATGTTTACTAAAATCTATATACCTATTGTTAGTTTACAGTAGACCTTATCTTATCTAATCTATCTAAAGTGTAAGAGAGAATAAAAGAGTATTTTTGTATCAAAACATCACATCATGATTTTAGGTGCTCCTGGCTGCAAATTTTTTTGCTCACTTTGGACTGGATAACTCCAGCTATAATGAATATGATACAGATGTAATGCTTGAATATGAAGACAGTGACACATTTAAAGAATTCAAAGAGTTTTTTTATGATATACTACCAGAATTTGAAAAATTTGGTAAAATCATTCAATTAAAGGTAAGGATTGTAAATTCTTTGT
>DWAV01002835.1:0-10533 GCA_018231305.1 Noctuana lactifera | reverse complement strand
TCGGTTTACTATCTCGGCACAGTAAGAAGACTCTGGGATCTCCAAAGGACCGCACCGGCGCCCTCTTCGCGCCTTTTACAACACACAGAGGATGCTGTAACTGTATTCTAGTCCCAAGCTACAGGGTCATCAGGGCTTAGTCTTAATAGGTATTATCCTTAGCCACTTAGATGGATGAACATAGAAAAGCATTCCCGTCGGGCTACTCGTCTGTAGTCAATAAGTTGACGTCACTAAGTTATACAAATTTAATTCAGACTAATAAATATTTATCTGCTTTTATGTTAATCCCACTAATTGTATATTTGTATGTTCTAATGTCTTTACGTATCTTATTTAAAAGGCAACATAACATTTTTTACAACTCTTAGGTACCTACTGAAAAAACTCCTTACAACAGAAAATATTTCAAAGAGTACTTGTACATAAATAAGAACAGTGAAAAGCGGTATAGTTGTGGTTGCTGAAATCAAGAAGAAAAATGTCCGCTTCAGCCGGAAGCTTTGACCGGCTAGTCGTGCGACTCCAGCTCTTAAGAACTTTTTTCTATTTAATGTTGTTCACCTATAAAATTGCACGGGAAAGTTACTCGCAGTTACTACGAGCTCAATTTGCTTAACAGCACAAAGTTTTGTTGCAAAGTAAAACTATCAACCATCTATCGGATTGAATTGTGTATTGAATGATGTTATTTAAGTTTTGCTTTTGATTTTTTTACAAATAAATAAATAACGAAGCAACTTTTGAAACAGAAACTTAAATTGAGAACTCTCAAAGGCTGCTTAAAAAGAATTGACATGACCTCCACCCCTGAATCGGTCCCTGATGGTTTTCCGCCTAATTACTTAGTTCATTATCTTTAGGTGAATGACCTTTATGTGTTCTTTGATTTTAGTTCCAACCGTTTAGTCCTTAGTACAAAGTACAGGTCCAGAGAAGACGATGTACGACGTAGGTACTCGTATATCTATGGTCAATGTCCTAAATATATTATGTCGTTCCTTTGAACTGAAATATTGAATTGTTTGTTTTAGTTGACAATCTTTGAAATGTTGATTTTCGCTGATTACAATAAGCATAGTTCTACCATCTACAATTATCTTCATGACCAATATAAGTATTAAGTTGTAAATACAAATTACTACCAAAATTGGTAGCAATACGATGTTTCCAATAACGGAAGCATATTTTGTTTGCGATAACGGATTTGATGGTAGACGGGTGCCGGTGGATTCCAATCTTACGTCAAGCGGTAGGACGCGAGCCTGCAGCCTCACCCCCCTGCCTCACCTGCCACCCACTCCTGGCTCCACCAGTTCATTATGCAGCCGCCCACGCCACGCGCCAATCACATAGCACCGCTGCGATATTGCTCACTCACTAGAGATTTCACTCATGTTTGTCGACAGTATTAAAGATCATATTACATCACACATTACCTAGACATCACTTGGACGCACGATTCAGGTTTTCTTCTATTGAATATGTGTTAATAATTTTATCGACTACTGCCCAAAAGTCGTACCGTACAATCTATTAATTGATAACACTTGGGAGTTATTAAGATCTTAAGAACGTTCGATGAAGGCATACCTTACGCAAACGTACTTATTTGATTGTACAGGCTCCTAACTTGACTACGTAAAGTAAGAGATGGATCGTTTAGATAATATGACATCACATCCGTGTATGCAAATGCTGTATTGTCGATAGAAGAATGCGCGTGGGCGCAGCGCAGCACAGCACTTGTAATATTACCTGTTCCCGGCGCAAAGAATAATCCGGGGCCCGCCGTTATTGTGCGGCCGACACGAACCCTCATAGCTCGTACAACACAACGTCTTGTTGGTACGGCCGGACGAGTCTGTTCTAAGTGTTTTTTATGGCCTCAAGTCAGCCACGGCTCGCCTGAATGTATAATGTAACGACGAGTGCGACGCGCCGTGTCTGATAAGTTATTTCCGTCACTTTTAGGTGACACCTTGGGTTAGGTACATTTTATTTCTTTTGATTTATTTTCGATCGTTGAACTGATCTACTAAATTCAACGTATTTTATGTACCTACCTGTTCACATTTTAACTTTTGGGTATTAATAGGTAAATATTATTAGTAGGCCCAACGTATCTAGTCACATAAACCTAAGTCACGTAACCTAGTCAAATAAAGTCATAATTTTCATTCGTAGATCATAATCAAAATACTATTCCCAGTCACTATCATTAAAAGTAATAAATGTATTATTGTCAGCAAATATAAAAAATCTTTTGAGTGGAAAAAAGTTTCACTGCAATACTTTCTTTTCAAAACATTAAAAGATTTTTTGTATGTCGCCTAGTAAGAAGTGGTATTTTAGCCTTTCGAAAGAATTTTGTGGCAGCAAGCCTAGCCTTGCGGATAAGTTTCGAGGGTCATGTCGAAGAAAAGTTCTTTTCGAATTTCATTTGAGCCTTTAAAAGGGTTTGTATAAGCTATAGGTTTTATAAGAACGAAGCAAGTTTTCACAAGACGCGTACGTAGTTTTGTTGGTCGAGTTTTTCTAAAAAACATTCTTGGTGTAAGAAAATTGTGGTTAGGTATTTAATATTATTATTATTTATACGTTATTTATACTCGTAACAATAGCACAAAGAGTTACATAATTATATTATGTAGGTGTACTATGTACGGATTGAATATACCTACGGATTGAGTATATCTACCTACCTAAGTAAAGATCGAGTTTCATAACCACTAGGCTAGTCACTGACAAAATGTATTGGCAATCGATTACGATCATTCGTTACGAAGTTCCGTTAATCAAGTTCAGGACCTCTCATCATGTCCTGACATAGTTGGTAATGCAATGGTAGAAGAAGGGTCAAAGTAAAAAATCGTTGATGAATAGAAGTTTTGAAAGTCGGATAAAAAGTAATGTTATGAGAAACACGACCTTTACGGATTAACTTTGCAAGGCTTGCAATGAAACTATAAGACAGACGTCTACTTCAAACTTATAACCTCACTTATAGCCTATCTTGTCGAACCTGCAAAACCTATGTAAAAGACTGATCAAAGACTCTTGTTTAATGTTATGCTGTATCAGTTCCCACAGTAAGTCCTACTAAGTGGTTAAAAAGATAATAATTTTTTTTATTTTTATCATAAATCCATACCAATAAATAACATTAAATTGAGCGAAAGCAACGCAATTAGGGCTGTTATTCGTGTGCGACTTATTGTCTTTATTTACATTCGATACACACCGGTTTCCTGCCGTGTTCGGAGCTTTGAATTGGACTTCACGCCGCAGTCGACATTCCAACACAACTTCCCTTTTAACTTCGGCTCCATTCGGGTCTATTTTATCATTGAATGATATCAGATTTTAAGGACCAGAAAAAATAAAGCATCAAGTATTTTATTGGGCCACACGAAAGGATTTCGTGAAGAGATAACGTTCCAAATATCTTTTAGAACCAAAATTTATAAACAAAGTGTGCCAAACAGGTAAACGAGCATCCTGAAGGTACAGCACTTGAGGAATAGCCAACGAATCCCTCCTTCCCCACGTACTATATTGTAAATGTATTTCCTGTTACATATAATCATGCAATACCTTGTAAGAACATGTATGGACTAGTCAAAAACACTGTTCATTGTTGCGATCGCTGCCGCCGCGCCGTCGTCGTCTGACTATTCTATTACTGACTCATAACTAGGTTAACCATATTTTGAAGGACGGAAAATATTCGGCTGTTGTTAACGCCCTCAAAGTAACTCCGACCGGTTTTAACGACTTCCTTATCTTCTATCGATGACAGTCGGAATGATGCCTTATGGTGCCCTTCGCGCATAGAATTTGCCACTAGCGTTCACCCGAATACCGACCCCATCTGATCTGTTTACCTGAGGTCTGCTCAGGTTAAAATGTGATCACGAAATTCGTTTTAAAATAATAAAAATGTCTTTAAAGCTAGTTGTACATTTGTTATGCAACGCTGAATTGATCCTTTTGGTGTAGGATATTTGGCAACTATTACATCACCAGCAAGTAATAGGTACGACTTCTGAGTGGGAGTTACTTCACAATATTGGTGAAATAGGTACACTTTCGAAAATCCCAACTTATTTTAGACGTATGGTAAATATAGCCAATGCGCAATCCAGTTTGGTATAGTTATCAGCAGTTCTTGGAATATTAAATGCTTAAATTATGTTATCGACAACATAGTAGGTAAACATGTCTACTATAAATACCTACACTATTTAGTCTATCCATAGTGTGAAATTAGGTACCTACTGAATATTTTTGTGTGATATTCATAGTCCCTGTAATTTTTATTCGATTTCACATATTGCTACGGTATTTGATACATTATGCTTTATTTACTGACTGCGACACAGTGTTCCGTTTGAAGGGAAGCGAAGGAGGGTTCCTTAATACAATAATAAAAAAAAATAATAATGAAAAATCTTAACATGAAAATCTTACGAATTCAAGGCAGTATCATACTTGTGATGTACTTAACTAACTTTACTAGTTTAGCAATGCTATTAAAGTCTACGCTACATCGGATAATAGAGCTGCCACAGTTGCTACACCTGTTTCGCTCTCAAATAGATTGGACAGGTGACTCTACCAAATGACTCGTAATACGTAGTAATATTCAAGTTAGTCTCCGACCATTCATCTTGTAGTTTATCCTGTTTATCTGAGACCGGATGTGAAATTGCAATCACTGAATATTATCTATCTACCTTGGACATTGTATATGTACGCCATCGTCAAATTGTGACAACCGTTAATTTAACGGGTAAATAATTGAGTCGACATCTTACAAACTGCCGATAAGTCGCGAACTGTACCACAAACTGTTTAAATATATCTGGAAATGATTTCTTGAAATTCAATAAAATTAATAAGCGAAAGTACTGTTAGCATGATAAAACTGGTACAAACCTTTTACGGTTCCTTTATTGGGTATAGAATTATCACACTTTTCTTTTGTATTATTGAGAGACAGAGAAAAAGATTTCATTGTAAACACTATTTTTATCGTACAACACCGCTGAGACCTATAAGACTTTACAATTTCAGAATCAGGGAAAACAAATGACTTCTTAATCTCTATTTACTTGTGCGATAAGTCTACTTCAGTGTTGAACAAACATCACCTGGGGGTAACAATCAGAAGCCATTTTCCATTAGGATGTTGCAAATTCAACTGTAAGCCCAGCTCATACGGTTGTTTTTCTGAAATAGCGAATAAAGTGCTTCGAAGAGAATTTCAGTCTTATGGAGTCGCGATATCATTTTCGCATTAAGTTGCGCTGCAGGCCAATTTACGGCAGAGCTAAATTTCACTTCAATAAAACTTGCGGCGTCATTTCAATCATGAATTAATTTACTGTGGTCTTTACGCTATTAAAATCAATAATAATAATATTAGTGGGATAATTAAATAAGATTAAGAATTGTAGAGGGCGACATTTTTAAATGACTTCAAATAAGGAGTAGGTTGTCAATTCGACAGAATTTTTTCGTTTTGCTTTCAAACTCAAGAGAAAAGTAAGAAAGAATTTATCACACACTTTAAGAATTTATTTTATAGTCTGTGTCCCGAATATGCCTCAATAAAATAACGGCTTACAGAAATATTTGTCAAAGTTTTTCCATAACAAATAAAAAAATTTACGAATTGAAAACCTCGTCTGTTCCCGGCTAATAGATGTAATAAATACCTGACTACTTTTTACGTAACTCCGTTCATACAGATTCATTATAATGTTTTGTTAAAATAATAATATAAGCTTGTAATTTACTTTATATTGTTTTATGTAAGTATGTATATATAATTTCTGCCTATCTACGACACTTTGTTATCTTAATCTTATCTAACATGTCTTATAACGGATTTGATAAAAAAGGGCACAAAAGAAGCACCACGTCAACGTCACCTGCCGCTGCCTCATCTTATATTTGATGTGGCGTTCAATAACAAAATATTCACAGCGATGTCTCATTCGCGCTTTGTTATGCATAAGTACTAAGAACATTTATACTCATCCAAATATACAAAGCACAAAACTACAGTTTTGGAGCATATAAATTAAAGAAGTTGTACAACTAGACGCGGTGTAGAGTTGCGGTGAATGAGGATAATGTAGAGCTTATGTTGTGTTTGGCGTAGGAAATTTTAACACTGTTTAGTATGCACATGTCTATTGGGAAGTCCGTGCACTTATTTTAATACAGAAGATGTGGTTTTATATAGATTAATACGATATATATATAGGTATGAGTGTGAATAAAACATTATTTTTTTTTGTTAATAAAGAGTCACTTGCTCGCTTATTGAATTATTTTGGTGAAACTACAAACATCTAAGTACCTATAACAATATTGATGATACCGAAATAGGAAAATTTCCATAATAAGACCATGTTACATTTTAACTTAAAAAATTTACAAATGAAAACGTTGCGTATACACGTAATTGATAGATAACTGCTTTATGTTTTCGTGTACCTACTTGTTACGTAGTGAAATATTTATTAGTCTAAACTGAAAATAATGTTCGTTCGGCACGAAGGTGGTTAAATCCCTCGTATAAATTTAAGTTGAGCGTACAAAAGAATCCTTTGAAAACGTTTAATTCCTTTTATTAACCTTCGAGGGAAAAGCAACAAAAAGCAGGAAGCGAATGCGGGATTATAAATACGTGACGTGAGGTGGAGGATGTTGATTTTGCTCCCTGCAGTGTTCGTCGCAGTCTTTTGTTCGCATTGAGAATTGCAAACATTCAACCGTAACGTATTCAAGATAACGCTTTTACCTAATTTTATTTCAATGTCAACGTCACGTCCCTTTGGCGCGGCTGCTGGCGGGCGACGTTGCCTCTTCGTCTTTATTGCCATACCTTGCTTGCTCTCACTGCTACATTATTCTATAAAGCAGTTTCTGTTGATGTCTTCTAATTCGCCAAATCTTTTATATAGCGTAGAAAAATTTTGCAGCAATGCTATAGAACATAGTATTTTTATCTTTTTTTTATCTGATGGTTAGAACTCGAAGAAGAAACTGTAGGTTTGTTTTGATTTCTTAATTATGTAGTTACGCGTTGTTGAATTATTATTAATTAAAAATTTAAATGTAAAATAAGAGATAAATGGGTTTTTGTTTGCCAGATTGCCACATTCTATTAAAATAGTCTGTAAATATTATGTCTATATAATATAACTTCACAACATAATATCGTAAGTGTATTCGTTCTTACTTGAAATCAGTTTATTGTTTTGAACATATAGTAAATAAGAAAAAGGTGGTAGGTGCTATTACATATATAGATTTTATATGGTTGCAACGACACAGTATATTTACTTCACAGGCATATGAAATAGATATAACTACACGAATATTATCATGAGAGAAAAATGAAAGGAGTCCTAGCTCGCACTCGTAAATTAAAAATTCCTTTGTAGATAGTAAACACGAAACCTTTGCAAAAGATACATTTGTCACATTCATATGTACCACGTTTTCAGATATGCATAATAAACCACGCATATATTTCACATACGTAAAACAATACACTTGTAACAATTTGAACACGGAAAAGTTATGGATAAATAGAAGACTAAATAATAGCTTACAGTGAATAATATTAACGTAATGCAGTGTAAGTTCTGCCTATACCTATACCGATGATTGAAATGATAAGTAGACCGTAATTCAATGAAAATTTTATTTATGTGACAAGGTAATCTTAATTCTATTCTGTTCCTACTACTTTCGGCGCCAACATACCAATTAGTTGAAGTTTGATTCGGTGTTCGGTCGCCCACGTTAGGCAAGCATTAACGACCGGTATGTTTGTATGTACCTATGCGGTATTTTTGAATGAATGGATAAATTCATAAGTGTGGGCGTTCTACTTCCATGATTCCCCACTAGTAGAGAAGGTATGTTTACCTACGAAGTAATAATGCGTTTTAGTAAGTATCTAATGCTCACTCCTATATTAGTGGTTTCATACTTATACACAAAAATTTATAAAAAATAATAATTTAGGATATCTTAGTGATGGACCAATGATCACTGTAAATAATGTAATGTTCTAAATAAATAAATAATATTAATATTAATATAGTGCATGACACATGCCTTTTAGTCAAATGTTTTTAAATCCGCCCGTACGCGGATATCCTTTTTAATTTTCCATAATGGACATGCAGCGCGGTGGAATGCGTCATCTTAATATAACGTAACTCTCTGTAATTTGTAAGGCGACATTCTGTATTGAGTCATGGTCTTACATTTTCGCCTTTTTCTATTTGCAAACGTTAGTAATCGCCAAAATGATGCAATATGCGCTTCACGACAAGTGTGTAATTTAGGAAACACGTTTACAGCAACCACGTGCAACTAAACTACAATTCCATAACGCCCATAACTAAACACTTAACAACCTTGTCTTGGAATTGTGGCGAATGAATCTGAATATAAACTTAACTCGGTATTCGGTTTATTGTGGATATATAACAGAGTTTTACTACAGTATTAATTACAATAACTTTTTTAATTGAATAAACGGCGAAATCGTTTTCGTATCTATAACTATAACGATTATAATACGAGAAAATGTAAATGTCAGGACAATTCTATGGCTGTCTAGTGTCTGGAGAACATGAACTAGAGGTCGAACTTAGCTAGTGGCCTTTTTCATTTACCAAATAGCTCTATTTCCGACCCTATTATGCTGATGCCTTCCATCTTAAATATGTTTGGTGTTTTAAAATGACCTCTATACTAGTATGGATTCCTAAGTCGTGGATCGTATGGAATTTAGAATAGTGAGCTATACGAATACTTTGAGTGTTGAGGCTGCCCTAACGACGTGGCTGGATTCTGCATACATACTCTAAAGTATTTCGAACAATTTATATTCATGACCACATTTAAGTATATAGAATGTTCATTATGTTTCGTCTTATTAGTTTTATTAACACTTTCCGATTTATCAGTTACAGAACCTACCTATTTTAATTTTAAATGCTAATATTTTCAAAGAATAATCAATATTCGTAGTTATCAAGTACGTATTACATTACAAATGACAATAGAACAGAATTTGTTACAATGACTGCTGGGTTTGGGATTTTGGACCCACTCCGTCTTATCAAATAATATAAAATCACATAATAATATGTATGTTGTTGTACCTAACTGATGATTGTGGTATTGAAACAACGTTAATTAATTTTGAATAGTCAGAAAGCGAGAATAGCAGTGTTCGCAAAAGGTCAGGTAGAGTAATTATTTCACATCTCAAGCAGGGGTCAAATGAGAGTTTGCAAACAAGAAACTACGTCGCTTAGAGAATGTTTCCACGGTAGATTTCTAGCAGCTCATATACTATTTATTATTTAAACATTTATCATATACACATATAAATATATTATTTAAACGTGTATACATAAAAGCCTTTTCTACTAGTCAATCAGTATCAATAGTGTCAACCTAATGCTGCTGAGAACATATTATAAAAAAAACAGATGGGAATTTTTGATTTACGAAAGCATCGGGTGATACCATTTAATCAGAATCAGAATAAAAACGAAACATTGTTTAACTTAGCCTTTAAAGTCTTCTTCCACGCAGTCGAATTGCGGGCGTCCGATGCGTTATATTAGATGGTTAAACGAAAAGTGACCTTGTAAAGCAATTATTTTACCAAAGTTGCAACAAAATACTAAACGTAACCAATAGTTTTGGAAACAGTTTCTCCGCTGACTACCGGAACTAGCTCATAACATTAAATTGGGGCGCGCGTCAGTTAATTGTTATTTCTGATGTCAGCTAGTTGGTCATTGAAACTTGAGAAAGATGTACTATATTGACACTATGTGACCATGTGGACACTATTAGATAATGTATGGCCGCGTAATGTAGGTATGGGACTGTTTAAGAAAAACTATTATATAAAATCGGCTATACGAAGTCACTTGTTTTATTTCAAAATTTAACTTGTAACAGCATTCTTTTCTTTTTGAGATAATGTTTATTAGGGACAGGATGTGTTATACAGGTGGCCGTATAAGTGATCATAGGGTTTTATTGGGTATTAATTAGTTGTAATTTAGTTTTTGCCACAGAAGCCGTATACCTAACGGAGCATGTGGACGACAGGCGGGTGCCACGCGCAGAGTCCAGGTGTGGTCGCAGCTGCCCCACGACACATGGCGGAGCGTGCCTGCCGCGTGCCTCCACTACCGTCTGTCAACTCTGTCACTCATTCATATCTATCTCAAATATAAACAAGCTAATAATTACAAACAGTTAAACTAAAAACAGCGGTGATAGCTTAGTACTTGAATTTCGGCTTACAGATCCGGTGCGTCGGGGTTCGAAATCCGATTGCAGCCCTTATTTTTATATATATTATTATGTATGTATTATAAATTCATTATCACTTGCTATTCCAATCCGCATTGGAGCAGCGTGGTGGAGTATGCTCCAGGCCTTCCCCGGTTGTGTGGAGAGACCCGTGCC
>DWAV01002834.1:0-10534 GCA_018231305.1 Noctuana lactifera | reverse complement strand
GTATATTTGTGGTAGATATCCTGTTGCATATAGGAGCCTTACATCTCGTATGTTTTGCTACAATAGGTTCACAACTATGTCTTAAATGTTAAACTTTATGAAGGATGAAAAAATAAGGAATTTTTTATTTTAAATAACTTAATAGGTATAATAATGTTAAAATTTTATACGGTGTCAACAAAACCTGGTAAGGATTGTTCGGTTCTTTATGAAAGAACAAAGAGGAACAAGGATTAGCAGACAATAATTATACAAGATATCTTATTCAGGAATATATGATGTTCAAACCAGAGAAGTATTTTATTGGGAATACCCAGAAGAGAGGTCTTACAGGATGCTCTGAATATTGCACACTTCTGTGACATAATGGCTACTATAGCTAGTCTGTACTCAATTAGTTGGACGATTGAATTAAATAGTTGGATTGGAAGTACCAATTAATTTGCATAAAACTGATGAAGAGTTGTTCAGCTACTAAAAACACCAATCAAGAAATTCTCAGACGCTATAAGTACATTTAAACATAAGGAGATACTTGTTTAAATTTTTAGACTAGTCATGAGTCTAGTCATACCTATGCAGAATGCGGTGGGCGGATTAACAACTTAGCAACCCCATTGTTGTCCAAATTCAGTTACCATAGCAACATTGAATAGCTTTATCAGATACGGACAGTACGTAGGGTACTCATTCCAATTCGGAATCACTAACAGAGCTCATGAAATTGAAATGAGTGAGAATAAAGATGTACCTTATTTTGAAGAACCAACGTGAGTGAAGTGAAACAAATTCGTTAACATTCCGTACGGTCATAAAAACTAGTTCAAAATATTTATTTCGTGTAATTGCAAACTCAATTTCATTTAGAAATTCGTCTGTAGAATTCGTAAGTAATTAGCCAACTGACGGTATAGATGCAGATTATTGTTTTGCGTTGCTTTTTTAGTGTACAGCTCTCAATTATTATGCTCTCATGTTTAATTTTAGGCTTTCCGTTTGAAGTATGGCACATTCACTTCCTTATTTAGACAGCATCCACGAGTGTTTTATTAAATTTTTAATCAAATGTTAGTTATATCAGCTTTGAATGGAGTGAGGTGAGCATGTAAGTGCTTTTCTTTAGTTTCTTTTTTCTTTTCATTGTCAATGATTTACGTTTGTAGTTACCTCAACATCACTAATGATGAGTAACTGTAAATGTGTCTTACAAAATAATGAATTTCGGTATCTAGCCTCAGCTTACCCAATCAACCATAGTCACTTTTGACCGCAGTCTACTCATAGTGGTTCGCGCTTTCCATTTAATGTTCTACTAGCATTTTGTATGCATATATACATATACATTTAGTTCTATTTTATGTCTCATTCATAATGGATCTTCAAAACGCATAATGTCGCGCGTATTGTACTTATACAATACCGAGTTTTTGTCGCATTTCATATGATTCTTTACGACTCTTGACAAGATAATAATATAAGCTCTTAAGAAATCGTTTTAACGTGGTGATTACGTACGAAGTCAAGATTGTCTAATAATGTCCTCTTCATTCTTAATGGCCCCTTTGTTAAAAATATAGTGTTAAAATAAAAATAAAACTTCAGAAATGTTACTCAGAAATGTCAAAACGTTACGAGCCGTGAGAATGGATTTCTTAAAATTTACGAAACCATCAAGAACGACATTATTGGTGCTCGAATCGACCGACGGCGACGATAAAAAGCGAATTGATGATTAACAGCCGTTCCCAATATTTAATATATTTCCGATTTGACCTAATTAAGGTAAATAAAAGTAAGTATATCTGTCTTTTACTAAGTTATTATAAAGTAAGAGACTGAAAAACGATTCTATGTCAAATAGGAGATAAATTAGATTGAATTTTTGCGAACTGTAAAGTAAAACTGAGTCACGTAGCTAGTCTTTATAGAAGATTCTTTTCATGAAATATTATTGATCGTCTATATAAATAATTAATGGAAATTGAATAAATTGATCAATTAAATTACATATCCTGAATTACATGTATATCGTTATTAACCAGCGGCCTCCACACAATACATACCTAGTACATATCAATATTTTGTCTTATAATGATTTAGATCTCATTATCCAACGATAAGAAATTGTCTGATAAATATGTAGCACATAATTAAACGAACAACTTTTCCTGCGTTTCTTTTGTATTTTAAATTCAGTGGGTACCTATATTCTTAAAACGTAATTCATTATGTAGAGTTTAAAATATTTAATTGTGACCTGGAAATTAAAACAAAAGTAAGTAATAATAGTGTCATTAAAATATGAAAAGCGAAGAATAGGAAAAGGATATGCTAATATTATAATCGAATAGTGATCATAAAACTTAGTGACGACAGTGTCGTAGTGAATAATATTCGAGGAAAACGTAAAGCAATCTCAGATGAAGTGCAAGTTCTTGTCATAGTGATATAAAACTGTGCTGCGATGACGATGGAAAAAGCAAGCATCTTGTTGGAGAAGGAAGCGCCAGTTAAAGGAATAGTGGCTCAAGTGGTCACTATGCTCAATGGCCAAGCACAAAGGTAAGAAGCAATAACTAGCAATAGTAAATTTTATGTATTTCTGTTTCGCTTTGCGCAAAAAGTATCGTCTGATTCTCAATGAAATCGTTAGTTCTGTTTAGTCATCGCTAAAGTCTTTTGTAGTTTGTGACCAGTAAAATAATTGAAATGTTATGTTGACCCTACTAACGTCAATTTTAAAATTCTCCATTTTTTCTGAATTTGTGTATTGGTATACAAAATTATATCAACACATAATTTTGTAAGTTCTAAATTAAATTCCAACACCCATCTTTGGCTTTTTTGATAAGGTAGTCACTGGTTTATAACATAAACGAAATAACAACATTTGGCCTTGATCGATTTCCATTAACTTTTAGAGCTTTACATCAAACAAGATAAACAGCGTAGGAATCATAATTATAATATGCATTAGGTACCTAATGAAACATTATTATTCTAAATGTCTTTATAATTTTATTCTCTTACAGTATAATTAGTGAAATCTAGTCTAGAATATGTAGTCATTACCGTCTAGATTTTTTCACTAATTGTAATGCTATAAGAAATTCAAACAACCCTTGCGGACTTTCAAGATTTGCAGTGCACATCTTCACACTTAGCTTAAAAGGAAAGTTCATGTCAGCTGCTCAAGTCTTCTAGTCTGACTGTAGTGCTCTCGACTTGACTTACGTCTTATTAGATAAGAGAGGGCTTATGATTTTCAAAATAAGCTGTTATTAACAGAGATGTAAGTAACAAAGATGCTGAGTTTAATGCAGAATTTATTTATTTTTCTAAAGAATATTGTGTCCTTAATGTCCTTCAATGCATTCGGTAACTTATTACATTTTAATTGTCATGCATTAGGTACCCTTGGTAAACTTTTCAATTTATTTCCTTGAAGGTATAGGTAGGTAGTACGATAGCTTCGTAATATATTAAAAGTCAAATGTCGCAGATATTAATATAATTCTCATCGTCATCTTCTTCCTATTATAAGGAATCGAAAATCGATGTCATCATTCTATTAATAATACATCCACGTAATCTCGGCAATAATAACTTTCACTGTTGGTTGATCTTTCGTAAATTTGTTTCTCCAATCCTTGATATCTACCTATATACCGCTATAATGTCATATAAAATAAGATTTATGGTAGCATAAATTTTAACTTGCTTTTATTTATTTTGCCGTGTTATTTTAGGGCAGATATAGGAAGCTAAATTACCATTAGGTTCATAAAGTTGCATACATACAGTTATTTCATCAAAATCATCGAATGCATTAAGATAGCAAAATCTATAGATAAGATAAATCTATTATATTTTGTTCAATAAATGAAATATAATAAGTACCTAATAAGCTATCTTCAGAACTGATTGTCAAAGTTATGCTCATACAATAATATCAGATAACAATGACATTATTTACAGGTACTCGTATTTTACAGAAACAGAAAAAACAGGTAGGTTTCTTAGGTCTTAGGTCTTCTTATCTGGCAACAATATAATTTAAAATAGCAAAATAATGCTCGTCACACCATAATAATACGTCTAACTTCGTCTCAGCCTGTCTTGCATACGATTAAATGATCCAACTACAAAATTATATCGATACTAAGATGAATACTGCTACGTATAGGTCAACTGAATCAAAATTGCGAGCCGTTCGTTGCCCCTAAACGAGTAAAAAACTAATGACATGATTGTAAGGATTCTGAGACCGCTAAAAAATAAATTAGTTTCGTAATACCATTTAACTGTATGCTGTACAATAGATACCTATGGCTGATAATGTTATGCGTGACTAGAAAATTACTAAGTACAATTATTATTAATATTATTAGGTGCATTATTGCCGTTGATTTCAAGTTAGGGGTTAATAATATACGTCATCTGTATATATTATATTCCTTCGTATTAATCCTGGTTAAAGAGAGGGACAGACTACCTAAATGTGTATGTGGTGTAATGTATATATGGTGACCATCATCTATGATAATTCTAATTACCAACCTACTACCTACCTAATAGCTGATAGTTAATAAATTGTATGTAAGTATATTCTACTTAAAGTACAAAATTATAGTAAAAATAACAGTCCGGCTACTCTACTAGTTCAAATAACACTTATAAGATCATACATCAATTTTTTTTCTATGTATGTTGCATTTTGCCGTGATTTATTGTGACGTTGTTGAATCCCGTTAGTTTTGGACAATAGCGTCTCGCTTAGCTGAGTACGACTCGTAATGTGCGCTACCGAGGGGGGTACCGACAGATGAGCTACCTCTACGATACGAAGAACTAGCAATTATCTAATTAGCGCCGTATATATTTATTCTACGATTGAAAATATAAGCTATACTTAAAACAATTCGAGCGCGAAATTGGTAATTTACAAGATATCATAATTATGTACCTTAACAACGAATTATTTGTTAAAATTAATTTTATATGATTAAAACAAATTCCTCAGCGTAAATGTGTGCGCGTTGAAGACCGTTGGCTACAGGATCAATCATAAACTTGTGCATGAAGGGAATCAGCTGTGTTGGGGTGGTGGGTATTATTGAACGGATACAGCCATGCGCAGTGTGCGCCGCGCCGAGGGTGAGAGCACCCCGACCGGCGACCCTACGTAAAATAAACAAACTGGTCGAGAGTCGAGACATTGACACTGACCCACAAGTTCCTTTACTATTAAGTCATAATTCGAAATATAGCGCGTGTTTATTGAGATGTGTGCATTAGTGTTGAAAGAAATGGTGTGACCAATCTCCTCGGAGTTCGTTCAAATATAATTTTCACGTTCAAAAGAAAGTGATACTACGAGTAGATTTTGTGCGGAGCAGTGAGCGTGACGTATAGTATGACGGTGCCGACTGACATTAGTATCATTCGATGGTTTTGCCTTTCCGACACACCTGGCTGCGTCATTCGACATGCCCCTATTGCCGAAGTAAACGTCCACGATGTCTTCGTACAGTCTTTCGGTGCTTTATTTGTGGCTTCCTTTAGAAACATTTGAGAGTAAATAAAAGGGTTTCGGCATATAATCTATATTTAGGACTACTGAAATTTGCGGGGGAAGATGCAGGTGCCTTAACAGTGAATTACATTCATGCTCTCGTAGAGTCTAAACAGAGTGTGACAATAAGAAATCTGCGTGATGATTGTGATCCGTTCGGCTTGAATGGATAGGGTCGTCGCCTCGAGATCTGATTTTTCCGGGCGAGCTGGCGGCGGCGGTGGCGGCACCGACACCGATAGCGCTGGCGCGCAAACTTCAGTCGGTCGTGTGCGTGCGCGCCGTGAAATTCTCTCGCGATACCTATGCGTTCGTCGGCCACGTCCGCGGCCGCTGCGCCGCCCACCCTGGGGGCCCGCCGCCAGAAGACCGACCTGCATGTGGCGGAGCCCTCGGCCGTCCGCTCCTCCAGCCCCGCGCCGAGCCTCCGCAGCCAGCGGGCGAAGCAGTACAGGTGCACCTACTTGGTCAAAACAAAAGGATAATCTGTGTTTGCGTGTTGCTCAAATATCGTGAAGTTGTCTGGTTTTCACAATGCGAATTAATTTAAATGCAAATTTTCGTTATTTCGGAACGATGAAAGATTTTATTAAGCGTGCAACAGTGAATACCAATTTGTTTTGCGATAGATATGTTATTATCTGTATTCCCCTGAACATAGTTTATCAGTGGATTTATCGACAGTGCACGTTATCTTCAATATATCATTTGATATACTCTGGCTATTGTTGGTTACAGTTATTGTTGATGGATTGAAAACGGCGCAAAACTAACAACCTATACAAATACCTGTATTTTATAATTTAGTAAGTTCTAAACAACAAATAGTTACCTAAACTGAAGTAACACAAGGCTAAAGGAGAGGTAGCGGCTACGAATTTGTCCCAGTTTATTCATTAACATGATTAACGATTTCTCCTGATTTTTATAATTCACCGTACAGTTTACATAGTTTCTCTCATCCCACACGTAATGAAATCATGCAGCTAAGTAGTCCAGCCCTTACTTAGCCGAGTGTAAATGGGCATGACCTCCAACTGGATAAAAGTTACTTACTCAATGCTAACATGTCCAAAGCATTCATTTTATTGGCTTGGTTCGTGATTTACTAACGAGTCTTACATATATTATTATAATTTGCATATTATCTGGTACATATTATTATATTTCTATTGTTTTCAGTTCAGTACCTTTCTTAAACGCGTCATTGGATAACAATGCCTTAACTGGATAATATTGTTTTTATATACAATATGTATAGTAGTTTTGCAACATTTCTTTATGTTAATTTTCCTTCATAATTATTGTACTCTTCGCATATAAATTTCGTGCGTTTAAACAACACATTTGCACTTTAGTCATATGTTTTTCTCCCATGGGTAGTGAACCAATGGAATTAGTTTATTTAAAAAAAACAATCATATAGATAGATCTAGTGAGGCATTAGAATAATAATCATTAGCTACTGACGTTAAGGTCACAATAAGTCACAATAATAATAAGTTATCATTACCTACCTAGTCGGAGGTCACATCTAGTTTGACCGGCGTTATGTAGGTACAATATAATAATGGAGATTAATTTATTAATTTTAATTTATCAATAGCTGTCACTAAAATTAATAACTTCAAACAACTTTTAGCATTTATTTATTGATTTAAGTCATCCATTATTCCATTGGAAATTTAACCCTTTCTTATAATAAAGAGAATCTACTCTTAGATTTCATAGAATGAAATGGATAAAACGTATTTTATGTGATGTCCACATTAACCCCAATTCCTTTTTATTCGGACATGTTACTATTTTAGAAGCTTTATAAATGTATGGTTACATATCGACAGTATCTCAAAATAAAATTATTACGGAGAAAAAGTCTATGTAATTTATTAATTATTCAAATAATATAAAAGCAAAGCACCTTGATAGATTTTTATACTGCCAATACAAACTATGACGATAATAATGATGATTAATCAGTTGACTAATTTATTTTAATTAAATAAATAAGCTAATTATTAGATTATTTATCATACTAATATTAATAATTAATTATAATAATTTTGAGTGCTGTCAACAAACTCATAAACTATTATTTGAAAAACTGTATCATTGAACTAAATTTTCAGAGTATATTTGCTTATTTTAATATTAAACGAAAGCAATTGTTAAACAAACATTTTATCAAGTAGCAGTGCTGTTTGTAAAACACTCAATTAAATATAGTAGACACAGAGCTGTAAAAAGAATTTTGTAATCACTTTCATTATGAGATTACTTGAAATTGAATCAGGTTTGAAAAACTATTGACGCATTTACATATTACAATATTTAATTTGAAGTACTTAACTAGAAGGCCCCGTTAATTGATCATTACTTTATCGGCAACCAATCATACCCGGTACCCCTTTTGTCGCGAGACTCGCGAAACAACAAACGGTTTCTCAACGAGTTAGTGGAAAAACTAAATATCTATATACGAGTAGGTACATACGAGTAATTATATGTAACATCTCTGTGGTCAAGTGGAAAAGATCATAGCGTATATCTTCTTCAGTACGTATTTTAAATGAAAAGTGTCTTAGTATATGTAGTGATGTAGGTATAGTAAACGTTTATATTTCAATAATAGTTCTTTGATAATGGAAGTTTGGTATTAAGTCATCATCATCTGACAGACATATAACCAGGGCGTCCTATTTTTTCTAATTAATTGCCAGTGAGTCACGGACACGCCTATTTATTTCACGCTGAAATGGAATGAGACTCGCAGTCACGTTATCACTGCTAACTATCAAAATTCTTTTATCTTGAATCTTTCAACGCCCATATCCAATGACATAGCCATATATTATGACGGACCAAATTCACTGTAACATTTAACTTATCTTTAAATCTTACATTATCCTTTCTCATCCTTTTAGTGTAGGAACCATTATGTATCTACACAAGTTCTTACTTACCCTAACTGCCTTTTACATCCCCCAAGAGCTCCATAAAATTTTTAACGGCTTCAGTGCAACTAAAATATGTAAGAAAACATTTCACCAAACCGGTTGATTGTGGATGTACTACAGGACATTCATCACAAAATAAAATACATTGGTTTACTCCCGAAAAAAATTAGACTGTGAAAGACATACAATTTTCACATTTTGCTTACTTTTACACTCTACTTAGGAAAATGAAATAGATGAAGCGAAGACAATCACGTCACACTTTGATACGTAAGTCGGAAACTTTCATCGAGAGATCAATCACATTCCCATTTTTTACGTAAATACTTACGTAGATTATATTTAAAAAGGTATTTTTGTTCTTTATGTTTCCTGTCACTTCCTCCCTAGAGACTCGAAATTTGTAATAGTCAAGTATAACGAATACAATGTACATAATGATGAATACATAACAAAGAATAATCAACAATAAAAACTACAGTTAAATCTTTTATGCAATAGTAATCTACTGTAGAACCTTAACAGAAATCTTAATTCACCCTTTAAAGCCCCATTAAAGCTTTACCCTCTGGGACAACCCACGACCCATCGAATAGCAGACCGTCATGGTGCCCAATACATGCTAACCTAACATAAGATAACATATTCCGGTTGTCAGGCCTAGCCAAGTTACAAGTACATACCCTTTGAAAGTTGATACAGATTGATACAGTCTGGGTGTTCGTTTAATTGTCTTTGTGTGTGAAAGATAATATTTTTTTAACCGGTGTTTATTGCCTTATTGATTGTGATAGGTAACCAGTAGGTTATGTCCTCAGGGCCAGTCTACCAGTGCGCACGGCCCGGCTGCTGCAGCGGTCGCGCACGCAGACGCCGTCGGACGCGGGCATCAGCGATGGCAGTACGTCGCCGGCTCCAGCTCCCTCTTCGCTCCTGCAGGACGTCGTCGACATCAAGACGTTACTGCTTCAGCTGAAGCGGGTCCTACAAGAGGTATACTGCATGACTGTTAAGTTACGCTCCTGTTGTGTTGTCGTAAATATTCCTTACATAATTTTGTACTATTCAGTATGTTTTCTTCATTTTCTGCTTTCTCAAATTTCATTTGCTGCTTTTTTAAATTTATTTATTTTTTACCAATGACTTGTTGGAAAAAAATTTAAAATTTGATTTTGATGACATCGATAATGTAGCTCGTAATAATAATGAATACAAAACCATCCAAGATATTTACATAATTGGTTATTCAAGTATTGTCTTAGATGTTGCGTGCAACGAAACTTTTACTTACTGTTTCAGATGTATTTCTCAGTGAATACACATGGGAAACAGAGATTTTATCCGTTTGAACATTGTTTGATAGAAATCATACAGCTTTACAATGTCATCAAAAGTTATTTTTAATTTGCAGTCGGTTTCAACATTTCAACACTTTCACTTAGCAGGATTACTGTAAAAAGTTGTTTTTTTCTCTTATTCACTATTTCTTTTATTCTATTAGAGTGTAGCTACCATAGTAATATTGTTATTACCTTAGTTTTTACCTAAGCTCTTGTTACATAGTCCTAGTGGATTTGAATATGGCATGCGCCGTAGTGTTTCGCGTAGAACTACATAAATAGCAATATTTCATAGTTATATAAAAGTTGTTTGAACTACTACTTACCTATTACAATTATATAATCTTTTCTTAGAATACAAAACAATTCTACCATTAATGGAAAGAATAGTTTGCAATAGCTCAATAGAATCTAGCAACTTTGTGAAATAATTTACACTGACACCGAAGGGATTTTTGTAAGAATACTGAATCATATTAATTTATGAACAGAAACAATTATGATTTATTTTCCCTAGACGTTCATAATTTCTAGTTTCCTGGTCAGTGTACTAACACTGTAACTACTAAGTAACGTATTGATAATCAATTCCATAATAATATTATTATAAGTAGAACTCTCAGTTAAATTTCACGCACATTTTTTTCAGAATAGATCTCATG
>DWAV01002833.1:0-10536 GCA_018231305.1 Noctuana lactifera | reverse complement strand
ACTTAGTTTAGTATTTTTCCGAACCGCCATTTTGCGCTCACCGCCCGGTCTTACTACCGAGCTAATGCATAATACACCGTAAATGCTAAATGGGGTGCTTCGCATCTAAAGTTTTTATGAGAAAATGTTTATTAGCTTTTAAACCATGAATATTAAATACCTACTTATAATGCCGCGGCTCAGTTTCTAGAGAAACCATTTTCTCAACGTAGTTTTGTAACCCTATTACGTAGCCAAATGGCAAAATGGAAAACCGTTTTATTTCATGTACAGGTTCCTTATATTTGCTGTGATAATAAACAAAATTATTTTTCTGTCTGTACCTAGACCTAACGTATGCTTTGGCAACAGATTCCAAAACAAATTATTGAGTTGACGATTTGCATTATTTATTAGATGGTTTTTTAGCTTGAAGTCAGTTTTGATTTTTGCTTAAAATAATTTTATTTCACTCACCGATCAAGATTACGAGATTTTGAATAAAAAGTCTGGTCGTCTCAGAAGCTTATAACAAAAAGATCGCCTGGATTCTTGCCGCTTGCAAGAGTTAATCGATGTTTTAGCTTCAAATTCTTATAAGGAATACAGAAACCATAATTAGCATGCAAGCTTTAAAACATGGATTCGTTAATAGATAAGATATTTATTACTTTGCCTATTTTTTCCCATATTTCAAAAAAATCCGATCACACGATAAAAATTGAAAATAATGAATTGCAGAGATTTAAATTTAATACTTTAGTCCTCACAATTTTTGTTGAAAAGTTACAAATGGCCAATATATTGAATAAAAACCTTTTTGCCTTAAATTCAAGATGTCGGCAAACGCACTGGCCAAATTTGGTCGGCAATTTGAATTAAGACTACCTGTTACCTCACCTAAAGGTTACAGCAAAAAAAATTGCTGCCTGGAATGTTTGCAATTTCAGGCCCTTTTTTGACTAACCCGACTGGCCTAAAAGCAATAACAAAACTCCAAAGCTTATAACAAAAATGTAGCAAAAAAAAAACCATTCACACCGTAAATCGCACGGCAAGAATTTAATAAATTTTGGCACCTCGAAAAAGAAAACAAACGAGACGAAGAGGGATGGGGAGTTATCAAACTTCATTCCGACACAAAACACTTGAGACTCCTTTCTTTCATCGTTATCTCTAACTTGAATCTCTTTATGGGTAGTGCTATCTATGCATTTAATCCACTTTCGCTTTTTATCTAAGACAAGAGAGAAAGGGCACAACGGCTTCGCGTCTTTTGTCAGCGACCTCTGATAACAGTGACCTTTCATCTCAACGTTTATTAAACGAAAATACACCTGTGCAGTCATTGGTCGGACGCCCGGAGATTTCATTAAATCCAATGGGTAAGGTAATTGGAATCGTCTGAGTAATTCTGCTTTTGTTATTTTCTCTTTTAGACTTATCCGTACGTGTATATGCTAAGCCAAATTGAACTGGCGAGACGTTCAGTTGCAGCTCGGTGTACTTGCCGTCGAAGCTACTCATTACACGTGAATCATTTGCAAATTGTTATCGATTAAACTGATTTAAAAAACTGATTATTGTAATGGATTTATCAAATTTTATTTATCCAAATTAAATGTTGTTCAAAATTTTTTTTGGACTTAAGATAAATAAGTACTTTGTTCATAATTTTTATTATTTGGGTTTAAGTTTTTAAATTTAAATCATTCAGATTTTGCGTTATTGAACAGATTCGTATTACTTTCCAGAATTGAACTTCAATATATAAAAGGCACTCTTATCAGAAAATCCTCCTTCAATATGCATCCAACCCTTTTGCAACAGAAATGGATAATGTGTTTAAAGAAATCATTTAAATTCAATATCACTCGCCTAAAAGACCAAGTTAAATAATGTCTGGTTTGGAGGCTCGAGGTTTTCGAGACACTTTTCTTGGATCGCATATAAATAAATTGTTTCACTGCTAATAAACAATATGATTCTAATGCAATAAATGTCTATCAACTATCTGTCAACTTGGTGGAAACATCCGAACCGTTTATCACATCATCACAGTCATTATCAATTCCAGTGACAAAGAAAAAGAAAAAGAGAGAGGCAGAAAGATTTGTATTGCGTCATAGCGAATAAGGCCCCTGATGGTGTTGCCCATGTTTACCATCACCGGTTTCCGACATCGCTCGCTCGCTTTCTGTTTCCTAGACGTAGTTTATACTTTTGTTTTAAATAATTTGTTTTAACTTTTCATTCAACTATACAACTGTGACCTAAAATCTTCTATACCTATTACCTAACAAAAATGAATCGCCGAAATATTTGTACGCGCAAAGCACCAATTTGGTTAATTCTTTTTTTTGTGTGTCAGTACAAGGTTTGTATGAAAAAAAAATTTAAAAATTATTTGGAAAAGTGTAAATTTGGGTTTAAAATCTCTGTATTAAATTGCAATAGTGAGTAAATAAATAAATGGTCTAAGGTTTTATCTGTTACATAATTAAATAATTAAGTAACTAGTAAAATAAAATATACTCGTAGCATCACACTCGTGAATATAATATTTTGAAAGCGTTGTTCAGTAACTTCGCTGTAGCAAATCTGATTGTATACTCGTATATTTGTTTGCCTTTATACCTGCCTCGATAATTTCTAAACAAATATTTGCTATATTATTAGGATGCCGTAATTTCAGGGTCCTCAGTTTCTTCCATAGAAATAATATTCTTGACAGTCTATTCAAACGAATAATTCATTTCGTATACCTATCTTAGCATGAAGGAAATAAGCAAATAAACTCTACGTAACTATTGAATTAAATTAATTAAGCGCAAACATTAAACTAGAATTTCCGTCAGCGAAACCACGTAGTATAATCTACCTTAACTAATATTGAAGAAATATACAAGTGGTTAAAATTTATGAAAAAAAAAATCGGATAACGCTTGATTTGTTACACCATGTTTGGATACTTCGTAATCCATTTCTAATTTCCAAGGTCTGATCGTTATTATTTTTTATACAGGGCTAACTTCAGATATATAGGTACCCCTTCATCAAAATCTGCGAAGAGAGATTCAGAAGCGACGGAGATATTGATCAACATTAATATGTAGAAATACGTTCCACATTACTCTGCGGCAGATTGCAAAGTCAAAAACCTGTCAATTAATTAAGGCGTGCAGGAAATACGCGTTTCAGTGTAGAGGCTAAGATACATAGAGGTAGTATGAGCGCGAAATCAACGCACCTGAAGCTGACAGGCCTATTTGTTTCAGTGGCTTGGCTAAGTTATATCGAGGAAGTAAATGGTTTAATAAGATTACTGTTTGTTCTGTTGATACCCCTTATTAGGTATAACTACTTTTGACGTAGATTGAAATGTAGAGGCTGTAAATTATATACTAACTATAGTTATAACTATTAGTTTGAGAGTTTGCTCAAAGTAACTAGACAAGACTATCTATTCATATAACAAAATATCAATAAATTATGTACGTACTTGACGAAATGTTAACATAGTTTTATTGACTAATAAACCTTTTTCGACTTTTCCCAAAATCCCACAAGTTCCAGCTTCTCAAGTAACACCAAAAAAAGTTCAAAGCCAAGTAGATAGCCATGTAGTTGATATATTAAACAATCACCTTACAAATTGGTCTATTCTATGACTAGTTAATTATAAAACGGGAGCTCGTGATGAATAAGAACCTCGAAATTGTTCGAAATTAGTCCCGCATCCCAAAATATACACGCGCGTAAGCCAGTTATGTCATATGCGTCACATATAAATTGCTTATTGAAAATAAATTGAATAACTTGAAATGCAAATCTCTACGAAACGTCACGCTATATGGATATTTTAAATAGAACCTTCTGCTTTTTGTTTTTGGTAAAATTACATACATTTCAATAGCTACTCGTATAACTTAAATTTTCATTACGATTTTGATTCGCATTGGCTTAATTTATGTTAAGTATATTAAATATAGTTGTTGTCAAACATTCTCTTACGCATAATTTTACAAAATAGGATACAGGTATCAATTTTGAACAAGTAATTACTAAGTATTAATTTACCAACCACAATTAAGCTCAATTTATTCAGAATACGTGAAAGATCAATTTGTAAATAATTGCAAGTATTAAAAGCCGACCAGGTAAATTTAACAAATAAATCCCAATGATTTATTCCGAAGCCAATCGCATAGCTTCCATAATATGTACCTACCTACTTATGTATTACATTATCTGACGATTACGAACTAATTTATAATAACGTTTGAACTTTTAAGGGGTGAACGTATTTGGATGATGTTCTTTTATTTGAAAACTGATGCTTCCCGTTTGGTCTCATTTCAATTTGGTCCAGTTTTGACAACGGCATCCATGAGAAAACCAAAGTACCTACCTATGCGCGACAACTTTAAAGAAGTTTTCTTTAATTATTTATATTTTATTCACCGACATTTCCATCGTTTGTGAACCAATTTTGATGATATTTTTTTTATTTGAAAGTTTTTTATTTGTCTGAATTGGGTCTCATAGAAAAATTATAAGGATCTGACTTCGGACATTTTTGCAATTAAATAACATATTTTACTTACTCACGAAACATTTTTTAAACTCCCACACAACAACCTTCTACCCTGGCGACAGCATGCAACGAAAAAAAAAATCAAATGCAATATTAGGACGACTGAGTGAGATATAAAATCATTTGTAGCGTCTTTCAATTATTTGATTTTTGCCACTTTGATTCTAGCTCAAATTAAAGTAATAGCCCTCATTTGATTACTTTATTCTACCTATGAATACATATTATTAATATACAGAGCTTCACTTTCGATCAAGGCGTCTGAGTATCCTAGGCGCTTCGTTTCTATTAGATAAAGTTGGTCACAAAACGTTAAATGGCTCCATATTAATTTCAGAATACGCAAGTTAAAATCAATTTGCTATGGCATCCGGTAAAACATCAAATCTTTTACATCCTCAATCAATCTACAGATACGTGATAAGCACAAACAACCAAAACAATATATTGAAAAATCACACAATGTCTGCTTTGAACGCGTGAAAGGCAATTTGTATAACTTATCCATCACGGCGCGATTGACGCACGCGAGTGTTTCCAAGCGTCAGCTTATTTGTCGCATTTGCAAATAATGGTGCTTTTACGCAGATGCGCAGAATCGAAAAGAACCTTGTTAATTTTCTAGAAAGCGGTTTGAGTACTGTTGTCTGAAACATTCTAACGTGATTTAACTCCCGATTGACTTTATCAAAAGCTTAAGTTTATAACAAATTAAACAATGTAAAGAAAAGGTAAGGTTCAAAATAAATTTATTTTATCACAATATTCATCATAACATAGTATGTAATTTTGGATACATATGAAAATCAAATGTTAATGACAATACTCGTAGTAATATTATAAACCTAGTCTTATGATGAACCTGGAAGGTGACCTTAGAGTATTTATTGCATAATTATTTACCTTATGACCATGATGAGTGACCATAGGAACTATAACTATTAAATATAAAAGTTAATTTATACTTTACTAGCTGACCCGGCAAACTTCAATAAAATCAGTAAATTATACCTACATAATATAAAGCTTACTCTTGAATCACTCTATCTATTGCTGAAAATTCCATTTAAATCCGTTGAGTAGTTAAGGCGATTACTCGTTAAATAACGTAACAACAAAAGATTGGTTCAGAAAATTCAAAAAAGGTGACTACGATAATGAAAGACCTCATACCAGCAGCCCTACGAAAATTTATATAAGAAAGGAAAAAAATGTTTAGCCATGTTATACATAACACAATATGCCCTAATACCAATTTTTAGCAAATCTTGACTTACATAATCCCACACCTCCTAACCTGGTAGAAGAGCACTTATTAGTGAGTTCTCACCACAACAATACGATTACCCACCTCCGCTCGGTTCCTAAGCCACCAGACTAATAGGCCCGTCAGACGCAGAGCTCTCGTAGGAGCGAATCGTTTTGATTCTCTGTGACCACTACAACCTCGAACTCGGTTTTGTGACGAAATTGAGATTTACACCTAGGTGTATGGACTGTTAAATTTTTATATCCTTATGAGTTCATTCTCAGAATTGCGCTTCGTTAATTAATAACGCTTCACACTCCACTGTTCATTTTAATAAAGGTTTTCTTTTGGAATTAATGTTTAAAAATAATATTTAGTTATTTTAAAGTTTTAAAAATTAAACTGTGAAAGTACTATTTATTAAAAACTTTACAAGAAATCAGTAAAATATACACTTAACAGAAATACAATTTGAAATATATAAAAAAAACAATAAAATATAGACATATGTATATACTAATTGAAACAAAAATTGTTTTAAGAAAATTAAAAAATTAAAACAGACTTCAAAATCAAAGATGAGAAATAATTTATTACAGTATTAAAGAATAAATTTCGAGTTTATGACCCGAATATGCTATAGAAGGTACAACGAATAGTGTGTTAAATTCCTTATTACAGGTAGTTTACTTGGAAGACTACCTTAAAAGAAAGGAAAAAATTCAAGTAGAAGAAAATATACGGTTGCAGTGCAAAACTGCAGTTATCTATCAAGCTACGTTCAACATCCTATTTTTCTAACCTAAATCCTACAATTTGAAAAATTGCAGTGACTGTCAGGTGGATAGATTCACAAATCAGGTCAGAAGAAATCGATTCCAAATTTATAACGTTATCGTTGTACAGACCTTCGTGCCTGCAATAAATGGTGTTGGGCATAGAACATTCATGATTTTCCAGTTATTTTTCTATAGATTGTTTTAAAAATTGCGAAGTACGAACAGTCCCTTGACTTGTAGGTATAGGGACAGGGACTTGTACCAGAAACTGTTTCTACAAGCTATTCAACACTTTTTGCGACACCATACACAATCGGGAGTTGGCTACTGTTAGAAATATTCATGTGGATTTTCATTACTCGTTTACCTTGTTTTCAATCCTTCTTATGTCTCAATGCTGGGCACGGGTCTCTCCCCACAACCGGGAAAGGCCTGGCGCATATTCCACCACGCTGCTCCAATGCGGATTAGTGAAGATAAGGGTTAGTGGCCAATCCGTGTCGGATGACGGCATCCGACCAGGATTAACGGCTGTTATCTGACGAGAACAACCGGGACCGACGGCTTAACGTGTCCTCCGAAACACGGAAGCGCACATGAAATTTTCTACTAGCGGTCACCCATCCGAGTACCGACCGCGCCCGCGGTCACAATGACATCGCTTGCGATCCACACTACTAGCGGGACTATGCGCGGCTATAGATATTATGTTAACCAAAATAATGTGATTCCTTATTATAATATTCTTGTTCTGTTTTCGAATTGATGATACACGTACGTAAAGTAGGAACGTTATTTGAGGGAAGCGGAGAGTAATAGAAAAATTATACAGCTCACTTTATTATATTCCATGTTAGCGTAAGGTAAACATTGCAAGACTGAGAGAGTTTCTTGAGTCTTTGCCAGACATTCCCAATATAAACAGACCGACAGGAAAATGCAGGATTATTCTTTTGCCAACATCTTATTATCCAGTAATACCGAGTAAATGGTTACTTTTATATCTCGGAAATATTGGTTTAAACATAAAATCTAATTGCAATTATTAACCAAATTAAAAATAAGTGTAACCAGAATATATTGTAGAATATAGAACCTGAAATAGCACACATAACATCTATTTTCTATTACAATATTAAATTTCACAAAGCAAATATTAGGAAACTTCAAATCATATTATTATATGCGGAATATGTGGATAGATGATTTAAGGAAAACAGTCGAAAAACGGATAAAGAAGACGCTGGACCTATCAGAGTGGAATCAATTAAGAAAAGTCTATATTTACGATGGAATTGCAAAGGCTTTTAAGGTTAATGGTCTCTTAAGTCTTCAGGGTGTCGCGGTCGTAAGCAGTGTGTCATTGATATTATTTTACTTATATATTTATAAGTTTTTTGGGACTATCTAAGCCAACAATATTTGTAACACCTTGCACTGAAGGGGTTTCAGGCCACCCCATTCTATAGGAGCGTCATCCCTAGATGTGTGCACTCTAGCACACTCACGACCCTCTGTCATTAAGAAATATGTCTAAGTGGATGAACACTGCATCGTAGTTCGTCATCATCACTGTTCGTAGACTGTACAACAATTTACGTCTTTTTTATCGACAGATAAGCTGGCAAACTTTGTTCTGCCATATAAATTAATTATAAATTTTAAAGATTTATACCTACTAAATAACGCTTCACACTCACGGCCCCACACTAGGATTCCCTGTGTCGCGGGTGCCATGGATACATAAAAAGACAAATACACAAACACCCAGACCGCGAACAGAAATCTAAATTCATCATTCAAATTTCTGCCCCGCCGGGGATCGAACCCGGGACCCTTCGAATGGTGGACTAGCGTGGTAACCACTACACCACGCGGGTCGTCAAACTATACTATATTTAAATCAGTCATACTATATTTATTTGTAACCAAAAACAATTTTACAATATTATGTGGTCGTAAACAGCGGCAATAGTATAAACTGTGTCGCCACTATTTACAAAATATAGTCGGTTCATTAGTTTTGGAGCGTATTCAATGGAAACAAACAAAATGTTTCCTCTTATATACGTACCAGATACGTGGGAGAAGAATGGATACCAATTTTTTTATTTGTGTAGACCTACGAAAACGAAATTTTGTCCGTGTTATTGTATGTTTGTTAGAACTTAAACAAGAAAAAGAAAGTTATGTTAAATTTATGAAGTAATAATAATACAGAATATATAAGAAGAATAAAAGTTATGTTATGTTAAAGTTATGAAAAAGAAAGTTTTTATGGAATAATGTGTTCCGTATGATACCTACCTACCTACCAAAAGGTAAAAAAATTGCGAGTAACGCAAGAAACTAAAGCTTGTAGCAAACATTCATAGCGTCGCGTGTGCTTTAAAAAATTAATGGAACGAACACGAATATGTAGTTAACAGTATTTATGTTATGTGGTCTATAATATGCTCTATCACTTGTTTTTAGAGCTCTAAATCCAGAAACACACTTTTGTATTGATATTTCTATTACATGGTTTGATGGAGTTGGAAGTAAGCACACTCCACATAACAATATGAAAAGCATTTATGCGGTAAGACTGATATACGATTCCACAAAGAAGATAAAGCTTGATAAAAACTTTATCTTAGTATTAATATAATGA
The DNA here is from genome assembly GCA_018231305.1 of Noctuana lactifera. Lineage (NCBI taxonomy): Eukaryota > Metazoa > Arthropoda > Insecta > Lepidoptera > Hesperiidae > Noctuana > Noctuana lactifera. Next base: position 1,279 of record DWAV01002833.1, on the reverse strand, counting down.
TTTTGAAACTGACGTTATAATTACTCTATCAGTCTCTCAAACATGACGGTTACATGATTCATATCTTAATCTTATATACTTACATGAACTATAAATGCCAACTTTTAATAAAAACATTGCAAAAAGATAGTTACGAGTACTATACATAAACTCCACCAGATCACGCAGTAGGAGCATTAGGAGGAATAACCAAAAATAATGTGGTATCCCCCACCCCCATCTATAACTTACATCATACGTAATTGATAAATTGAATAATGCTGTCTTTGTCCACTAGTGTTTAAATTTGAATATATCTCAAACAAATCTTGGTATATTAAACAAATTAAATAAATCATTATCTCTTGATATGTTCAATAAAATTTAAAACCACAAGTCTTCCTTAAAATCGGTGCATTTAATAGGTATCTAAAAAATTATAATTTAAGCCTTGGCTCCTAGGTGCCTGTTTCTTTACACAATTCTAAAATAACAATATTTCTCTTATAACCTTAATATTTACAGTACCTATAATACTTATGTTACAAGTATATGATATTCTATGAGTAGAAGCGCAAATGTCGATATCTACACAATTCCGACAGTGAATTGACGTAATGGTTCTGACACCGACTTTCACGTCAGTGGTCCCGAATTAGATTCCCCCGGGGTTAAAATATTTTGTGCCAAGCAAATATTTGTTGTAGACTTGTAGCTATGTTACTAGTGGGTAAATTTGTTTGGTTTCTTATTCTATAGTAAGTTTTAATTTACTTTCAGAACGCGGATAGGATTCATTTGAAACTAGAATGTTAAATCTGTAATGCTACGAAAAATGGTAAAGTAGATAGGAGGTAGTAGCCATTTTTACAATCTACTGCGACTACTGTTAGGTACCTGTCATCAGATCTTGACGTCATCGGTAGTGTAATTTTTTTAAGTATGCTTATATTATTACTATCCCTTTAGTTGTTGCATGATGTACCTATCTACAAACTGGTTGTCAAATAATTTTTATGGGACCAAATTGGAAGCATACTCCGAAATAAAAAAAATATTTATCTACCGTGAGTATCAAGCAGTTGATATTCAATTCAGTGGTTGAATTTTGCCTTACCCTTCCGTTGGGTCCAGGTTCGAACCCTACACACACCTCTAATTCGTAAATTTTATTTTTCTTTTTCTCACCTGGTTTTAGCTCTAAACAAAACATTATTATTTCACGTTGATTATTGTTGAGAGTACTTCTAATTATTGTGTTTCGAGGCCTGACTGCAGCCGACCGCATCGCGTGTGCGGA
>DWAV01002832.1:0-10541 GCA_018231305.1 Noctuana lactifera | reverse complement strand
CACTCACAGCCCCACACTAGGATTCCCTGTGTCGTGGGTGCCATGGACACACACAAAGACAAATATACGAACATCCAGACCGGGAACAGAAATCTGAATTCATCATTTAAATTTCTGCCCCGCCGGAGATCCAACTCTTCGAATGGTGGACTGGCGTGGTAACCACTACACCACACGAGTCGTCATTAAATTATTATTTAGCTACTTTATTAAAATAAAACGAACACCAAAGAACCTAACTAGCAAGATTTACTCGTACATAACATACATAATATTTGAAGTCGCACAACAACACAAACAAAATCCAAATACGCAGCGACGATAAAAACCGTTTTAGCGGGTAAAACGCAGAAATATCCCAATGAAACGTATCGTTCGTATGCTGGTAATGGCTTCATCGGGCGATACTTTAAAATTTCACATTTGGAATTCAATTCACCGGCCAATATTTGTAATGTCGCAAGCGGCCGTCGCTGCGGAATAGAGATGAAGCTGGGCGCGCTGGCTGTCACGACCTTTGGCTGGCTGGCACGACCGTTTTCAATATGAAGTTCTACATTACTGATTTTTTTGCTAATAAAATGTTTTCAATGTGCAATATAAAACACAATGTAAACAATAAAAATACGTCTTTGTAAAAAATTATCTGCCTTAACCCTTTTTATGTCCCACTGCTGGGCACGGGTTTCTCCTTATAACCGGGGAAGGCCTGTAGCACACGCTGCTCCAATGCGGATTGGTGGAAACAATTATCTACTCACAAAAATTGACGTTGTCCCAACTAATACTTAATCAAAGTTTGATTTTTATTAAGTGTCGCACAACCTACATTGCACTGGTGTCTGTTAGCATATGCGATAGTGTCCTTGCATTTCGCTACTTGCATACGAAATGAGCATCGTTTGGTGTATTAGCAAAATTCGACTTTATTACTCTTGTCCGACGTACCACATTAGATTGCAACGTATTCATGCATGTTAGTTTCCGAAGCTACGCGCATAATGTGTTTGTTTTGTCTGGGTTTCGTTTGTTTAGTTCTGGGTGGAGTTAGCTAATTTAGCGGCAATGGAACATTGTCACGTAATAATGTGTGTTTAGTGCAAAGCCCCAGACGCAGCGCTACTTCACTCGGGTAGCGAGTATGTTGTAAGTATGACGTCTTTGAAGAAAACGTGCAACACACTTGAACACGCAAAAGCAACGTACAGTGTATGGAAGATCCTGAATGCCCTAGGACTCCTCTATGACGTTTAATTCTACTCAGAATTTAAAGGAAGTCAGTCAAACGCCTTTTACGCACAATATGTATTCAGCAAGTATCACATTGGAACGACGCATAAATTAATAGGGCCGTGCTCAAGGATAGCAGGCAAAATCGTTGACACAGAAATCTACATTCAGTTTAAGAACGCACAAAATTAGCCTACGTCGGTGTATCATAATAATATCATCGTCCTCTAATAAATAATCCGCCAATAAATTAAGTAACTAATGTAATATTACTATTAGTACTATTTAATATTTTTATATTTATCGCAAACTGTAGGTAGGTACAAGAAATTCGTCAAAAGGCAACCTTGTAACAGTTCGGATTTAATAAAATAGTGAATAAAATCGATTGAAACCGTTCTAATCGACCTCTACCCAATGACCGATAAAGCCATTTTCACCACATAATTGCCACTGACTTCGTAAATAACGGTCACCCCCATTTGACCGTTACATGGACCGGTGCACTCGTGAGAATGAGTGGTCACTTTGATTAACGGATTAGTCACCGCAGATGATCGTTAACTTTTTTTATATTAAATGTTTTAATAATAAAAATATAGTATAATAATAATAATGCATCACACTCATAGCCAAAAGACAATGACACACACAAAAGGACAATTTCACAAGAACCCAAACCGGGAACAGACTTCAGAACAGACCTCTTCGAATTGGTTCCGTGAAAATACTTAGGTCAGTAGGCGTACCTATTATAAATTTTATAAAACCACACACAGTTAACGGCAACCAAACCCGGATTGAAGAACTCACGTATGACCAATTACGGTCAATGTATGTGTCACGTGTCTATCTCATTAGTCAATAGGTGATCGCTGTCGTAAGTAATGTAAACAGAAACATCTTTTTGAAAACACTTGGCCACTTACTTAGTTTGGTATAATTTGAATAATTAAAAAACAGATTCTAGAAATTGGATCAAATTCATTATCATTTTATAATACGCAACATTATCTAAAATTACACTCTCATCAACATTTCAGTTTAATTCGATTAAAAATTAAGGTACCTACCTATAGTAATAACTTTCCAAAGTTTCTTGAACAATCTCAAGACATTCCAAAATTGGGGGTATTGTAATTACAGAATTTTGCTCACTGCTAATTCACAGAGAGAGTGACAGGCGTGAAATCATTCCACGCCTACTTAAGTAATTATGAAATTCAGCCACTTGAGAAATTGCATTGCAAGTAGGTATGTGGTTTGTTCTCGGCACGTTATATAGCTACATAAACCGTAATACCCTAGTGCTTCATGCCCGAATAAAGTACACCAACCCGCACTTGGCCAGCGTGGTGGTATGTGGCATTAACCTTTCTTATATAATGAGAGGATATCCGTGAACAGCAGTGGGCCAGTGATAAGTTGACGATGAAGTCAATTATGTGTGATCATCTTGTTACATCGCATTTTGAACCGCCATCGAAAATGATGTCATTTCTCCTCTTAAAAATTATATTGTTGTACAGACTAAAAATAATGAGCTTAGTTTACAATATCCTTTCACATTAGCCTATTATTAAACTAGTAAATGAATTTTCAGGTCTTGATCAACGCTCACTTCAGAAATGAATGAAAAGGTATCGTTGCGCGTTCATCACTCCCTCACAACCTCAATCAAAACGCGACCCGTCTCAATCAAAAGACGTGAAATCAAAAAATCTCAACAAAAGCCGGCAACAAGGGAACCCCCGTCAGTCAAATAAGATTAATCTCCGCGCAATGAGTACCTTGAACCATTCAAGCCATTGTGTTTGATTGTGACTCAGACTCAAGGCAGCAACCAGGGATTTATTCATCTTTCTTTCACCGTCCTTATCCTGGCGGTAAACTGTTACCCTTTTAATCCTATCATTCAGAATCTTTAACTCAACAATTTTCTCCACCTGTACATAGTTATATGATAAAAATCAAAAATATCTCTTCATACATAAATGGGTGACGGTAATTATATTTCTCGTGATTGAGGAGGCAAGTGATTTAATCAGTTCTGTTTCTTCTACAATTGCTTTAGACATACTAGAGTTTGCTGCAACATATATAGTACATATAATATTATGTTGTATTAACGAAATATATAACATATGTATATTTCGTACATATTGTGTATGAAGGCTAAACTAGTGTGTTCTATCGGGCTTTGGACTAACTAGTTTCATAAACATAATATACAGAGAAACAAAAAAAAGGCATATGCAGCCGAAGATCAAACATAAAATTGTCAGATCCTTGGCTACAGGACATAACATTCGCTCTATCTCATTTAAAGGCCGCCTATATCCACTGATACCTCTCTAACACACAACTTGCACATAACTTCCCACTATCGACCTACCATGAAAGTAGTTGTACTGGAAGACTTAACTCAAAGTACATACTCACGTCTGTGTCATACATAAGTTGTTATTTCTCTTCATACTGGTTCCTTTAACTACGCCGCGTCGCTGGAAGTCAAGGACCCGTTAGCTAGAAGTACCTCTTGTTGCTTGCATTGTGTGTACTTCTACGTTAAGAACGGATTATGATGAAATTTTAAACGGCACTGGCTAAATGTTATAACGACAGGGAATTTTACGGACTTACTTGACACGTCGAATAAAACTTGCCTCATGCCTCGGGTAATAATAACCGTATATACGGTTATGAGGTAGCTATCTCGTATTTTCATTATTTTTATGTTCATCAGCTGAAGCTGTACCTACCTGCTACAAATATTGTATAATGTTAGTACCGTTTTTAGAGTGTCGAGAGCTTTTTTCCCCGGATTTATTGTCCCGGCAACCATTGCAATGCGCCAAATCCAATGGATCGTTTAAAATTTAACATTTTTAAATCTTACAATGAAATAAAACATCTTGAATCTAAGAAAACGAGGAATAGAAATTTTGATTCATCATATAAACTTCTACGCCAATTAATCTGACTGTTAAATTGTAGAGACTTATTTATCACGCATCATCCCGCTTCCGATATCGCCAAGAACCTTGAGTAAACCTACTTTTGAAGCATCTGTAATTAGCTATAAAGAAGAACCACGTACTTACACTATATACGCGTATACTGATCTCAGATAAACTACTGCATTCCACTTTCACATCCGCATGAAAAGCTCGATATAAAAATTTACTAAACTCTTCCGGTTATATTCATTTGATTCAAGCCCTAACTGTTGTGCTCTCATAGTCGATGGGGCACGAGCCTGCAGGCTGTAGGTAGGTACTCGAATGTCAAACACCTCTCAATACGCCCTTTTGGTTAAACATTCGGGAAAATTTCCCTGTTTTCCACTCGAATAGTAAAAGGGGTTTAGATCAAAAGAGTTCTGTAAACAGGTCGTAGACACGAGAGTTCCGACATTAGAGCCGGAGTATATTACTAAGGAAATCTTAATTAATCAAAAAAATAATTTTATTTATATACCGTCAAAGTAAATTTTTTAATCTTAACATCCTCTGAGCTTTCTTAGGCTTTCTTTTTCATGACTGTAGTTGTTCATACGAAGAATAATAAATAATTCATCTGGCAACACTGCCGCGCGCCTTTTTTTACACTTGGCAACTTGGTTCTCGCAGCGACCGCCTCTGTGCTATATACCTACTCATTTTTATAGATTGTATATTTTAACGGAGTAAAACCAGATTAAATAATATAAAATTGTTTTAATCAATCCAACAGTAGTTCTGTTTTATATTATAGACGCCGCAAAACGGCGTTCAGACTTTCTGTCTAGCTTTACATAAACAAATTAGTTCTAAAACGTCGTTTAATAAACCCTCAATCTAGACATTTTGATTTAAAATCACACATTTAGTTTGCCGACTTAAACTTCGTATTATATACGAGTATCTATATAGATGTATCATCAAAAATATTACTACATGACTGAAAAGAAAATGGCTTCGTGATGATACCAACCCGATTCGATTCACTAAATCTTCCACAAAGTACGTAAGTAAGTATACTTTGAGATATTTTTGAACATTTCCCTCCTTCCAATTTAATCCAGATCTCAATTACAAAATTACACATGCTCCGATTCTAATACCCGGATACTTTATACCCAGCCAAGTCTTTGAGAAAAGTGCTCGATTGGGGCCATATAAGAAGTTTGGCGCAAACTCCGCGAACAAGTTTCTGCCAACACGTGTTCCTTCATAACAAGATATCCTGCTCCTCTTCGTCACAACTTGTTTCAACCCGCTCTTAGAGCGAGGCACTAGGTTACCAAGTTGAGTAAACTTTGCTTTGATATTTAAGTTAATACTTGCCACAAGAGCTAAAAGTTTTCCTACTAGCTTCACACGAATTTACTTAGAAATAAAATTCTGTGAAATTCCGTGATAGTAAAGATAAAAACATCAATAGCCATAATCAACTGTAAAATGTTTACTATCTACTATATTTATTAAATTATTATTATTACATTTTTAATCTTATATCAAACTAATAATAAAGTAATTTCTTGGTATCATTTCACACAAAAAATGTTCCAAATTCAACGGATACAGCTGAATCCAGGATTATCCCATCCACATCAGTCATAAAACGATTAAAACTCCTGAATTTCAAAATTCGGCCCAAGTAACCGAGTAATTAGGATTATAATTGTAAAGCTGGATTATAATGATTGGGCTGAATTTGAATTTTATTCGCTCAAGGCAGTTTCAACTCCAAGAATCCCAGAATAAGGAGCTTATGCAAATATAAATGTGTTGGGCGGTGTGGTAAACTTCAATCTTCTAACTTGATTCTTTTGAAATATATAGTGTATGCTTTTTACGGTAATATTTCATATAAGCTCTACACATCAAAACATATAAAAAGATTTATTTAACTATATCATCGAATAATATTTTTAGGTAAACCGTCATAAAAAGATAAAAATCATTTAAAGGCACCTAATTCGTACCTACTACTCACGTCTACACTCACTCGCTTCTAAATGTTTCAAAACTACACAATATAAAGAAACATGAATTAAGAAACATTGATATACCTAGTATCAAAATTCATAGGACATAGAAATAAGTATTAAAAGATTTCTTAATTAGTATGACAAAAATCAAAAGACCTCAAATTAATCCAATATAGGTATAAATAGTAATTTAAAAAGTTTAAAAATGTCATTGACATGTCTGTTAACAAAGAAAATTAAGGAATTATTACAAACGGTCCTTTTGAAGAAAATAAACTAAATATTGATAAAGAAAATTTTGTAACAAATGCGAATACCCGCAAGGAAGTATAAAATTAGTTAGCGAACTTTAAATTAGGATTATCATTAAATGAAAGCGTCACAATAGCAAGAGCAAAATGTACAACAAACAGAGCGCAATCTCACACTGTCTTTTGTAGTCCGGAGCACACTGAAGTTATTTTAATTACTGGGTTAGTTATTCAGTTATTCAGGAAGCGTAGAAAGGACCGACGTTTCATCTCTGTTACGAGTCGGGTGCAAATTAAACGTCACAAAAGTATTTACATTTAAGACTTTGCTAAATGTTTTCTACATTTCATGTTAATCAGATGATTGCACTGAAAGTATGACGTTGAAAAAAATAATTCTCTGCATACAAGGATGTGATAAATATAAAGAAATCAAGCATATTGCACCAAAAAACTTTGAACTGGAATAAAAATATTATAAATTTAGGAGTAGGTAAACAAGAACTGGCTATAAGTAAAAGAAACAGTAGATAACACTTTAGAAGATATCGCTTATAATAGCGACAAGGCCGCTCATTGTTTGTAATTTGAATGTTTGTGTGTTTATTTAATTATTATGATGTGATGCACCAATAATATAGAGTATCTCTATCTATCTAACTACACAACTAAAGGACTGACAATTGATTGGGAAGAAAAGTCCTTTGAATACCGACCGCGTCTCGGCAAAAAGTGCACAGTACTCCCTCCGACCTGGTGGACTAATGACCTGAGGAATAAAGAGGGAAAACGATGGCTTATGGTACAAAGCGCAGGACTATGGATGGAGGCCTATTTCAGCAGTGGACGGAATGAATCAGTTGGAGTAGAATAACGTCCAAGTTCTAAAAGTTCTTAACTGGTAAACTAAAAGTCATAAAACTAAAGACACTGCCAATCAAATACTTGTTATGCACTACCAAAATTACTCTACATGAGTTTCAGATGACAAACAACCGCCTTAATCATTTTGCACATAACCAAAGCGAGAATGCAGCAATTAGTCAAGCTCGTTGTCATAATGAAGTGCTGTCATCGAACATCCTTTGACGTGAGCAGTCTGAACAGTATCAAATACCGTTTGATATAGGGAGAAACGGTATTGCCTATTTACTATAGTTTGATACATAATTAAATGTCCAAAATGTAAACTGACTGTGATGATACTGATTATATATTTACAACTTACTTTACTTACCTTACAACTACAACACAACTTACCTAAAAAAGGGAGTCCAAATAAACTATTTTAATAATAGCTTAGAAATTCAGAGATTATAGAAACAAAGGATACAAATATAAAACTAATTGACACCAAAGTTTATAGAGAAAATAAATTACTATCGTGATCGTGCCATGTTCGTATCACATAATGACGAGTAATATACCTACTCCAGATTTTATTGAGCACGACACAGATAACGTTCTCAAAATTGGCTATGATTCGTTTCATATAACGGTAGCTAAAAGTAAGTAATTTTTGCCGTCAATTTGCTTTTGCTTTTTGTTTTAAATGAAACGTATTAATGCACAGAATTGTCATCAAGTATTGGAAGTCATTGGATTAAATTTCAGTGTGAAAATTTCTTGAAATTTCACGCATTAATTAGGTTATACAGGGGTGGATGTAGTAAAGGACAACGAGCAGCCTCGAGAGATTATAGAGTTCACTCAATTAACTATAACTTATAACTAATAAAATATATTTAAATTAATTTCCTCGTACATTTTGAAAATAGTTTAACCTAATTGAAGAGTATTCGTCGACTCGTATGAATTTACTTGAGTGATGAAACACAAACAGTGAATACGAGTATTGAATCAAAACATTATTCAATCAATCCAGATTATGAATTGGATGACGTGTACCGGAACTCTGCAAGCGCTAAGAAAATTGATTGCAGACATTTGAATATCTAACGCTTCATAGAATGATGGCGAGACAAGAAATCAGTAAAGCTGTTTATTACTCTTACTCGTTAAACATTACCGGATTATAAAAAAATATTCAAACTAAGTATAATTAGGTATAAACATACTTACAACAGTTACGACATATCAAAAATTAAAATAAGTAGAAAACATTAAAGGGCCATAGAGGGATTGTACTTTATAAAAAAAATCTTACTTTGCGTAAAAGTTACTGCTCTAGCTAAAGTATCTGCTGATAAAAAAAATTGCAGACGTAAATAATATTATATACGAATCTTTACCTTTACAAATAATAACTATTATTTATTATTAAAATTACGTAGTGTATCCATCAGAATACGAGCTTCATATTTACGATGGTGTACATATAGATATCATAGTCTCCGAGCGGCGGGGGCACTGCGGTACCCCGGGCATTGTCTCCGGCCGGGACCCCCTCGTTTTTATGTGCCCGTAATTCCCTGCCATTCTATCTTTTACCAACCGAACATAACTGAACTGACTTACTGCTCAATAGTGATGTAGAAACAGTTTGTGCGAATGATTGTGTGGTTAAGTTACAATTTTCGTCCGCATTTCGATTAATATGAGACAATATCATTTATATTATTTAAAAGCAAAATTCGTACGATAATTGTATGTTTTACATGAAGAGTTTAATTCAATGAGAAACGAATATTAATAAAAAACCAAAACCACAACCAAACTATTATAAAACATCCAAACAACCGATCTCATCATAATTACTCGAATTTAGGCAAGACATCAAAAAAAAATTCAATGGTATTTTCCACGCAAATAAAAAGAATTAATAGTTCAGAATAGAAACAGTAAATTTCTCAGTCGCTCAACACCGCTCATTCCGCTCATCACTAGCGAAGACTATTCACGCATTCGCCTCACTAAACCCTTACTGCTCTTTTTCATATCTTTGTTATTGCGTTCCGTTGTTCGTATTCATCGTACTGTTGTATTTCTGCAGCGTTTCAGATTTACGAGAAACGTTCAGTTAATGGCGGAACCTTCTGTGCTGTAAGACTTCACAGTGCGTCGTGTTATGTGTCGTGCACGATGTTGGCAAAAATAAGTACACGAACTATCGTTTTCTGATGGAACATTGAAACAGCGATTAAAAAACAGCGGATTTCTGATGCTAAGTGGTGACGCCAGTCTAAAGACATCCACACAAATTCAATCAATAGTATGTAAGGCCTCCACATCCCACATAGAAGCGTTGCCAACCCTTATAACTAACAACAAGGATGGACAAATGCCTACAACAGCTATCAACAAACCAACCACTTACATCTTACTTACATACAAAATATTATTCTACTACACTACTTCTAATTTAATTTTACTTAATGGTATCTCAAACACAAAGACACTTACTCTAAAAATATTTGTGATATTTTGTTGTAGTAAATAAGTAAAAACTTAACATTATATACAGTCACTCCTTACCATTTTACATCAGTGAGTAATCTTTACGGTTACATTTACACCAGACTCCTGGTCACCGCTCGAGAGCAAGTGCAAACCCCGAGCATAAAGTCTGGTTGGTGCCCACTCAGCCAGATGCGGTTGGCTCGGGCTGCACTTTTTGTTGCAAACAAAAGAGGTCGTTAGCGGCAAAGTGAACATTTCGACCGCAGAACGCAGAAGCTAATCAGTGGCAGACATCGCTCTTGAGAAAAACCAAAATTTACTACTATCCTACTTTAAGTTTGGTACAGAAGAGTAGATTTTCGTGCAGTTTAATATTAATAATGTAGATAAGTATTAGACAAACTTTTATTTTCTGTTTACTGTAATGTACAACAATTTATTATGTCCCAACTCCTAAAGATCTAGGCATTACTTTTTGCAATTGAAACATTTAGGTCCCGCGCCCAGCAGGGCGATGCTGATAGTTTGGTGATGATAAATTAGACGCTTAAATAACTAGATACGTTACTTCTTCTGACAATTTATTTTTTGTGAAGGTCTGGAGGTGAAATCCGGAACAATAGGTTAGTTAAGTAAACAGAAGCGCGTATAGCCCCGCTGGTAGTGTGGATCGCAAGCGATCACATTGTTAAGCAACGTCGGGCGCGGCCGGTACTCGGATGGGT